>LBNU01008745.1:95579-123269 GCA_014162995.1 Artemisia annua
TTTTGTTTTTTTTTTTTTTTTTTTTTTTTTTTTTTTTTTTTTTTTCCATTTTGCCTTTTGTTGAAATTTGAATGCTAAAAATAAAGAGATATTAGCATTGTAAGTATTAAGATAACACAAGTTTATAGTTTACACAATACCGACCTTTTATCATAAAATGAATACGTTATAGATCTTTAGTTTATTCAAATGTAATATATAATACGAAAATTAATCAAAGTTAAATATACTAATAATTGGCGAGTGTCACATTTTTAAGTGGTTACGTGGCTTAATTTTAACATAATAACTCTTAAGTTTTATTATACCAACTGTAAAATTTTACTGATTCTAAGGCTAGAGTTTTATATTTACTTAAATTTTGATAATTATAATCAACCACAATGCGGTGTTATTTCATTCATACTCTATGATTATGGTTCTTCATGAATTGCTTGGTACGATACTCTATCTTTTCGTATTATTATTATTATTATTGTTGTTATTATTATTATTATTATTATTATTATTATTATTATTATTATTATTATTATTATTATTATTATTATTATTATTATTATTATTTTGTATCATTTTATAAGTTGAACTGCATTATTAGACTAACATAGACTAAAGCAATATTTGTTTTATCTGAAGCTGATGATGATGTAAATTGTTAAACAAGATAAACAAGATAACAATAGCAGTGAACGGTAAGATTTGACGGTGCATTGTGTTATTTGTAGGTTTTTTTTTGATCAATTTATTGTCGTTTTATTTAGCCCAAATGAGTTACAGAACCACATCAACCCAAGGATTTTTACTGATTCAAACTACAAACTTTTACCTTTATTAGGATATCATGCAGGTCTTGTAGTTTTTGTTCACATAGCTTTGTTGGTTTTATTTTATTCATAAGATCATGATCTCTTGTTGATCCTTATATTTTCAATCCCCCTTCACGCTCTTTGGATGTGTTAAGGAACTTGATTACGTGCAACTTGGTTACGTTCTTTGGTTTTATTTGTACAGTTCAAGAAAAAATGATGCTGACACATGGTGAGATCGGGCATCTTGAGCTTGGAGATGCAACAGACTATAATGCATTGGCTTCTTTATATGGGATGAAAAAAGTAGTTTCCATCATGTACGTACTTCCATACAGCATTAAGATTTTTATGATGCATTCGTTGTTTTAATTTGGACAATTAAATTTCTTCTTATATATATGTACAATGTTGAATGGCGTCAAGTATCATACACCCGTTGCTGGCCAAACCCAATCTGACCTGCTTCTAAGGATATGATACAACAATGTTAGATCTCGCTATTATTAATATCTAATGTCAAAGTTCTTATCAACTGATGCATGTTTATGGTAGATAATTTTGGTTAATGCATTAAAACAATACGTTCAGTTCTTTCCAAAATGTAGGCTAAGACAGAGAAGTTGGGATTATTGCAAGTTAGTTGTGTCTAAACTTAATTTTGAGCAGAGCTGCTAAACGAAATCATGCTTCTTTCAAGGCTCGAAATCGGTTTAGTACACTACCTTCTAAACGATCTGATTGTAAGGAACGAAGAAGCCGATTGTGGGACTTCTGTTATGCAATTGATATTCGTATTTGAAATTTTTTGAGCAGGTACAATAGTTTTTGTGCATTAGTTAAGTAAAGAAGCAATAAAGATGTGGGTAAGGATCCAGTGAGAAGAAATCTTAAAATGAGAAGAATGAGAAATGACTATAATGGTATATCTGAGATGCATCTACCTGAATTAGACGCATCTCTATTCATTTAGATGCACCACAATTAGTTTCGAAAATGATTTTGAAGTGAAAACGATGCAAAGTAGTACTAGCCACAAATTTGACCAGCAGAGGACGAAAAATACATAGGATTCGTCTAACTTGACGAAATGCATCTAATTTTTAGCTAGAAAATATATTATGCTGCATCTACAAGATTAGGGATGCATCTAATTCAAATTGATGCATCTCTAATGTGTTGTTATAGTTATTTCTCATCCTTCTTATTTTAAGGATTCTTCTCATTTGATCCTTACTCATAAAGATGTTTATATATTCTACTCAATAAGTATGTGGTGAATTAACTCCCACACTTATGGTTACGTATTGGTTTTTCTTACTTCATTTGTTTACAAGACATATTGAGACTACTATGCAAGTTTTCTTAATGCATTTGCATGTCAATCCATCGTATTACTAATTAATTTTCTTTTCTAAAAAGGATGAAGAAGTTACACTTGATGTGGAGAAAATAAGATTAATATGTTGTTTTAGTATTAAAAAAAAATTATTTTGGCATGGTTGTTAAATGTTTATTGGAACTTTAGATGCTCATTCGTCAAACATATATCTTTAAATACATATTACTTTGAATTGAAAATCAACCTATTCAAAATAACTATTTTTTTGACGTTTTCTTTTACTATGAAGATTACGAAAGCTATACATTTGTAAATTTGTTGATTTTGTTTTGAATGAGTCAATTTGTCGTTACTGAACAAGAAAACTAAGTTACATAATTATTCTATTTTACAGCTCAATTTATTACATTCGTATCAAAAGTTCACAACTTCCACCTTTTTTGTTAAGTAAACTTTTATTAGCTACTCGTGATTTATCACGAGTTTATAGGCCAGTTTATGATAAATTAATAAAATTTAAATAAAGTGTTGTTTTTCATTTAAAGCCAAAGGGTTTTCCAAATCACAAAAATTCCAGGGTGATTCGGTTTGGTGGTGATCACAACCAAACAACGTCCAATGATAAACTATCGCACGCGGTGGTTGGTGGTCTCAATAGAGTTTGCACGTGGTGGAGGCCACCACCTGGTGGTGCTTCACGACTAGCCTAATTCAAAAGTGCGCATGTATTAAAACCCCTTAATTCTTTTGTTTCAAGCCCACACATGTTTGGTCATATACCGATAGAAATTTCAAAAAGTAAAAATACAAGTCTCAACATAGAAAACATTATCTCTCATGTAATCGACAAATTGGGACCATGCATTTGACAAGAGTAATGGGTCTTATGTTTTCACATTCGAAGATATAACCAAATCACGTCATATTGTCCACTTTGATGGAGATCCTAAGAGCACAGCACCGAGTGCAGTTTCGTACGGAGTGGACATCACGTCGTCTCCCCCAATGAGTATGTCCTCAACCGTAGGCTCCTTAAAAAATATATCGGGTTCTGTGTGTGCGATGTCATAAAGTTGCTTACTTAACCGCTCCATAGGTGTCATAGCAAACTTCTCAAGACTTGATCGTCTACGCTTGGGAATGTTTTTAAATACTTGATCCAAGTGCCCTACAAAACCAAAAAAATTGTATTCATAAATTCTTAAAGTAAAAAATGAATAATTAACAAGGATCGAATTTTAAAGATGAAAAATATAACAATATCACAAATACGTTGCTTAAGTACTTGTAAAAGTAACCCATTAACGACCACAACATTTAAATATTTTTATCCATACATGTAATGTACCAAATTTTGAAAGGTGCTGCAAAGGCATGTATTATCTCTAACCATCATAATTTTACGCATAAATTCTTTCTTGTAAATTATTCATTGGCTTTTAAATATTTGTATAGACACAGGTTGTTAAATGTGAATATTTTATATATCACATGCTTAAAAACTAAAATTGCATACTTTGACATATTTTTATCGTTGATGACTTTTCGTTGATGACATATTTGGTATAAATGTAAGATTGTATCCATTACACTTGAATTAATTAAAGTAGGGGTTATGCTTACACAAAAAGAGATTGATTGCCACTATAAGACACTATGTAAAGTAGTAATAAGTAACTTATTTGTATTTTATTCCATGTACTTTATTACTAATGGTTGCGACCATCCCAAATCGCTCTCAAATTGATAGGAAAAAAAAATTACATTGAGAGAGAAAAAAGTTACTAAAGTTGATAATAAAACAAGTGTTATCTTTATGTTTTGATAGCGGGTATAGTTTCTATTGCATTTTGTTGCGAGTTTATATAACTTTATACTATTTGTAAATAGCAAATACCAATTATATATTCCGTTAAGTAAGCCTTTAAACCTACAATCCTTAAATAATCTATACATTGTTGTCTTAGAAAATAAAAGTTATTATTTGCTTAAAGTTGCTGAAAGATACAAAGGTATATTTCAAGCGAAATTCAAAAACCTTTCTATTGGTATAATTTATAAGAAAAAATAATGAATTTATGTATTTCTAAAATTTGTATTGATATGTTATTATTAATGAATTAATCTTGTTACTATAGTTAATAAACCCAAAAAACAATATATCACAATATGAATGTATATACAAAGGCACCAATGTTTTCCACTCTTAAAATTTGTGCCGTTTCAAATCCAACTTTCATAAAATCGTGTTTATGCTTACATATTTTACAAACTTTCGTACTAAACGTAGAGTGGGTTTAGTTGTATAAAATGAGGGTCATCTTTTAAGTTCTTTTATTAATACTTGCAAAATAGAAAACGTGTTGATTGAATGTTTTCTAAAAAATATGTAACTGACTTTTTAATTTATAACTAAGCTTTAAAATAATGGAGTTTATATAATTCGCAAAATTTTTCTTGCACTTTTCACTTTTTTCTAATTGGTTTAATTTCATATATACCCAATATAAATCTTAAAATGTCATATTTAGCCAACTAAATTAAAATGTCATATATACCCAATTTAAGCATAATTGTGATATCTATCTTTTTTATCATTTAAATCATCTGAAAATAGTTATACATCACTAAAACTACCATTCTACCCTTGATAATGTAACCAAGATATTTTTCATCTTTATTTCCATATTTATCATTGATGCAATCCTAATTAACTAATTTCATCAAAGGTAATTTGTTTTTTGTGAAGCATAATACACCACCCAATGTACGAAACATACATAATCGGGTGGTGTACTGATACCACTATAAGAGACTATGCTTCAGAAAAGTACCATGTTTTTTGTTTATGTAAGATTCATTAAAAATATTAACCATTAACATACCTAACCGGTATACTCGCTACCGATTATAGCAAATAATGTAACTTTACAACTTGGTTTCGTAGCGTTACATAACCGTAATTGTAAATAAAAAGAGAGTGCTACTGTAATTACCTTTTATGTGAGACCCATCATATATGTTATCATTTTCTTCTATCTTGACACTGTTTCGTTTGTCTTTTGTCACATAGAAATCTAAAGTCCCCCTAGTATTCCAACGTAATCCACACGCATTGCACAACACTGGCTTGGATGGTGGTCCGTCTCTCCACATTGGTGCATCTGTACGGCATGAATATTGCCTTTAGATAATATAAAGGTACACCTCATATCTCAAGCATTCATGCATCAAAGCTTCGAGAAGTTCTTGTATCAATATGGTGAACTATTAGCTTATTTTTGTCGTCATTTATTGTTTAAATCCATCACTAAATACACGTTTCACCATGTGTATAGGGAGATTTAGAATCTAGCATTGTGTTATACGAAAGCATGCAACCAACCCCTCATTAACTTTTTTTTTTGGAACAACAACCCCTCATTATTGATATGATCATATTTGATAAACTTGCATACTATGTAAACAAAGATGATGAAATACTGTTTAGCATTTAAACTAATAGCTCATGTGTTCCTATAACAAGAATCTAAGTATACGTTGTTCATTTATTTTGTAACATTCAATCATCGCAAAATTTCTAAATTTGATTTAGTCTTGTTCAGTTAGTAAAAACAAAAAGACTAAACAAATTTAAGTGATACAACGTGAGTTAATGAAATAAAATACAAAAAGAAAAATGGTTAATTGCAAATGGTAACTATGCTGTGTGAGAAACTCCCCACAAGTCATGCTTAGAACATATGAGATAGGTTTGTGGTGTATATATTATGCGAGAATTAATCGTCATTCAAAAGAAAAGGGAATCATGAACGCGAAAGAATAGCCAAAATTGGTTTTATAGACACATGTGTTCTTGATCTTGGATTGCCCTATCTCACTAGATATGGAAATTTTATTCGATTTTGGTGCAATTCTACCAAGGACTTATGATGCATGAGCTTTAAGACAAGGAATTAACAAAATTTTGGATTAACCCACTAACATTCTGACAAAACATTTAGGTGCTATTGTTAAAACATCTTCTCTAATTTACTTTTAACTAGTAACATTTATAATACATAGTTGCATGACTTTGAAACTTAACTATTGCCTTTTCAAAAAGGCGTCATCCAAGTCTTTGGCTATTAATACTATTATATTGTAATTGTATCTAAAAGTATTTATGACCATCTTTCATGTGGCTTATTCGTAAAGGCTTATCAAGGGATCATGGTTCAAACCTTGATTGGTGAACATCTTGAGAAAACGGGTAAACAACGTTCATCAGAGCAAAAAAGGATTGACTTCTAAGTGAACATGCATCATTGTTCGTTTATGATTTTAATTAGATAAAGTATTTGATCAATTATAACAATAGTTAATATATATGTGATAGTGATAGTCTTGATAGAAATATTTCGAAGTTGTTTTGTCCTTAAATATAAGGTTCTCTCTCTCTCTCTCTCTCTCTCTCTCTCTCTCTCTCTCTCTCTCTTTTATTTTTTTTTTATTATTATTTTTTAATTCATTGTTTAATGGGTTTTCTGTTATATTAATAAAACTATAAAAATTTCTAAAATGATAATATTACACTTAACTTTATAATAAGATATTTTAAAAAGGTGCCAAATGAATATTGAATAAATTGAATAGACCAATGAGAGAGTTTCATTTTAAAATAAAGCACTCCTATTGAAAACTTGAATATCCCTTGGTCAAACTTAAAGAAAAATAAAATCCTTTGTTACAAAAATATAAGTATAAAATATAGGTGTCAATGTTTTGGTTAAAAAAAAAAGGAAAAGTAATGACTAAAATAATTATTGAATTTTTAAATATATTATACAACTTATCACTTTCAAGTTTTTTAGTAACTTTTTAAATTTAACAAATACCCTGTATACTTTATTATTCTTTTTTAAGAAAAAAACATAATTATATGTTATTGTTATCTATAAATATTAACATTATAGACTAAATTAATGTATACGCATAAATTAAATACAGCTGATATTATTATTAATGAGGAAATATAATATTAAACTTAAATGTGACACCCAAATTGTGGGACCTTTTAGTAATTATGAGAACGCAAGAACTTTCGCGTAATAAGGTGTGATGAAATTAACGAGACTTAACTAAAATAATCCAACCCGACACAACGTTCGAGACAATATAAACCTTGTTTAGTTCCATTATAACTCAATCAAATCAAGTAATATACAATTAGATAATCAAATTGCTCCGTGTCATCAAAATTAAAATCCCTCATTTTGCCTTTTGAGAACCTTATGGTTAATATTCTACTTTTGAATAAATATAGTACTATAAGGCACAATTTTATAAAACTTAATAAGGTCACTTCTAAAATATATATATATATATATATATATATATATATATATATATATATATATATATATATATATATATATATATATATATATATATATATATATATATATATATATATATAACGAGTGTGACTGAGCGATCGTCCTCCACCACCTGCTGCTCCGGCTACCTCCTCCTCTCCATCCAGTATTAGGTTTTCATCTATACTTTATAATTACTATGTGTTGTATATATAATTATTTATTTATATAAACTCATCTGGTGTTACTTAATTCACCCTTTTCATCTTAATTTTGTTACTACTTTTTATTTATTGCTGTTAGATTAATTTTGATATTATTTTCCATTTTGGTGTATTACGGAATAATGTTCGCATTTAAAATGTGTATATATCTTATATGATTCTATTCATACGAAGTAATTATTGTTCCCATTTTTTTCTTCACATTTGTCATTACTTATGAAATTATTGAATAGTGAAAGTGAACAAAAAAAAGTTAAGAGCGTAATTCGATAACAAATATAAATCAAATAAGTACGTATTATGTCATTGATACTATTTATTTCAACGTAAAACAAAATAGGCCTTAAATTCATTCCTAAGGTTATGATTCTACCAAGGACTTATGATGCATGAGCTTTAAGACAAGGAATTAACAAAATTTTGGATTAACCCACTAACATTCTGAGAAAACATTTAGGTGCTATTGTTAAAACGTCTTCTCTAATTTACTTTTAACTAGCAACATTTATAATACGTAGTTGCATGACTTTGAAACTTAACTATTGCCTTTTCAAAAAGGCGTCATCCAAGTCTTTGGCTATTAATACTATTATATTGTAATTGTATCTAAAAGTATTTATGACCATCTTTCATGTGGCTTATTCGTAAAGGCTTATCAAGGGATCATGGTTCAAACCTTGATTGGTGAACATCTTGAGAAAACGGGTAAACAACGTTCATCAGAGCAAAAAAGGATTGACTTCTCAGTGAACATGCATGATTGTTCGTTTATGATTTTAATTAGATAAAGTATTTGATCAATTATAACAATAGTTAATATATATGTGATAGTGATAGTCTTGATAGAAATATTTCGAAGTTGTTTTGTCCTTAAATATAAGGCTCTCTCTCTCTCTCTCTCTCTCTCTCTCTCTCTCTCTCTCTCTCTCTCTCTCTCTCTCTCTCTCTCTTAATTCATTGTTTAATGGGTTTTCTGTTATATTAATAAAACTATGAAAATGTCTAAAATGATAATATTACACTTAACTTTATAATAAGAGATTTAAAAAAGGTGCCAAATGAATATTGAATAAATTGAATAGACCGATGAGTATTAATCGATATTATTCTTTTTAAATTTAACAAATACCCCGTATACTTTATTATTCTTTTTAAGAAAAAACATAATTATATGTTATTGTTATCTATAAATATTAACATTATAGACTAAATTAATGTATACGCATAAATTAAATACAGCTGATATTATTATTAACGAGGAAATATAATATTAAACTTAAAGCATGAGTATTAATCGATATTAACACATAATGAAAAACTTATGTAAAAACTCCACCACATACGGATATTATAACTATAAAAGTATTAAATGTTTAACATAACTTTATGGAGAAGTATGCACGAGGTTAATAACTAGTACGACTAAAACTTTTATTAACGAGAAAATAATTATGGGGTGTTATTATGCTATGAAAATAAAAACACTTGCACACTACTTATTATTGAAGTTTCGAAATATAATAAATATAGTAATCGATATTATCATAATAAAAAATTTATATAAAAACTTTAATCTTCCTTGTTACTTGTATCAATTAGCAAAATAGTTTTCCTAATTAATAGTAAAACACATAAAAGAAGTTTTTGCAATCCTGGTACACCACTTATTTTCATTTATTTAGATTTTACCTTTTTACATTGCAAAATAACTTTTATATTGTGGTTTAAAGAGCACATATTTAAAGTGATAAAGTCAGTCCTCACAACAACTTATTGATCATTCAGAATGTGACACCCAAATTGTGGGACCTTCTAGTAATTATGAGAACGCAAGAACTTTCGCGTAATAAGGTGTGATGAAATTAACGAGACTTAACTAAAATAATCCAACCCGACACAATGTTCGAGACAATATAAACCTTGTTTAGTTCCATTATAACTCAATCAAATCAAGTAATATACAATTAGATAATCAAATTGCTCCGTGTCATCAAAATTAAAAACAAATCCCTCATTTTTCCTTTTGAGAACCTTATGGTTAATATTTTACTTTTGAATAAATATAGTACTATAAGGCACAATTTTATAAAACTTAATAAGGTCACTTCTAAAATATATATATATATATAACGAGTGTGACTGAGCGATCGTCCTCCACCACCTGCTGCTCCGGCTACCTCCTCCTCTCCATCCAGTATTAGGTTTTCATCTATACTTTATAATTACTATGTGTTGTATATATAATTATTTATTTATATAAACTCATCTGGTGTTACTTAATTCACCCTTTTCATCTTAATTTTGTTACTACTTTTTATTTATTGCTGTTAGATTAATTTTGATATTATTTTCCATTTTGGTGTATTACGAAATAATGTTCGCATTTAAAATGTATATATATCTTATATGATTCTATTCATACGAAGTAATTATTGTTCCCATTTTTTTTCTTCACATTTGTCATTACTTATGAAATTATTGAATAGTGAAAGTGAACAAAAAAAATTTAAGAGCGTAATTCGATAACAAATATAAATCAAATAAGTACGTATTATGTCATTGATACTATTTATTTCAACGTAAAACAAAATCGGCCTTAAATTCATTCCTAAGGTTAAATTCATTCCTAAGATGGGTTGGAAGGGAAATATGGGAGTTATAGAGATGATTAGTATGCGTTCATGAAGGAAATGTAGCTCTATGAGGCCTGCACTTTAAAGGGTCTAAGTGTCTGATGGGTATGTATTTGAAACACTAACCAATGTGTGTTTGTTTTTTTTTCTCTAAATGTTTAAAAATATTTTAATCAAATTACTTGATTCGGGTCAACCCGAATAAGAACTATATAGCATAAAAAATAACCAAAGAGGGCAAATTTCATAAAATAAAAACAAGGAAATATATGATAATAAAATTTTTAAATCCCTTGTTTTGGTCAACCTGAAACTCCACCCGAATAAGGTTTCAGCATGTACCAACCCGACCCGAATAAGTTTCTTTTTGGGTTCAGGCCGGGTTATTCGGGTTCGGGTATCTTTGACAGCTCTATTTCTGGCATAGATGTCAAAACATGTTTTAAGTTCCTGTCTAAACGTTAATGAGCCATATAGTTTACTTTTTATTGACCGTTCTTGTGTTATATAGGTTAGATACACGCGCAGGCACGCACGCACACGCACACGCTCACATGTATACGATTTTATGTAATTTATACACATTATTACGATTTACACATGTTATCTGGCTAAAGACATACAAGTATTAGTGAAAAGAGCGGTTCGATTATTTACATTTAATGTAAGCATCTTTAGTAGTGTACGAAACAGATTTGCTAATAACGGACATACGACAAGTACCAAAAAGTAAATATCATATAAATAATAATGAATCGCCTGTACGAAATAAAAAGAGTAGCCTTACGGTTGACTTTGCAATGATCACAAGGCCCCTTTTTCACCATTCTGACTCTCTCCATGCTGACTCCTTGGGTAACTTTTGACACTATAACAATGAAGTACACACAAAAAGCTTAGTTAATCTCACCAACATAACTATTGAGGAAAACAGAAGTAACCAAAAAAAAATTGCAGAAAGAACAAGGGTAAAACTTAGAAGTTCGAACTATCTTGGGTTACCTGTAAGCCTTGACGTGGTTTCTTGAAAATGTTTTCTTTTGTCTTTTCAAGTGTTCAATTTCTAGATGGAATGATAGGTATATATATAACTCTAAATGACGAATAGGATTAAATTTAGGAAAAGTTGAAAGTATAATGAATGCTAGTTTTTGGAACAACGTTAATTTGTTTTGCAATATCTTTCATAAACTCATATCTTAGTCATATACATTCACTTTTCAAGGATTTTAAATGAATCTGCATTTAAAGTCTAATTATGTTTTATTTCTTTGAACAAAATTTACTTGTTTTCCTTAGGAGGATATAAAAAATAAAGTAACATGGAAGTACCTAGCCTGAAATTAATTAAATTTCTATACATGAGCGATAGACTTTGACTTACAATTTTTTTTTTTTCTATACATGAGCAATTAGTTTTTGGAACAACACTAATTTGTTTTGCAGTACCTAGTTTTAGTCATGGTAGATATTGATATATTTTTTGTGAGATTTTTTAACAAACTATATGGGTAGTTAAGTACGAGCGTGGCTAGATTAAAGCATTATATGTTTTCCTTTCGTTAATTTGTAATGTGACTGCGTTATCTATTACCGTTGTTCCTGTTCAAAATAATTCTACCACACTTTCCTTAAAGTTTGTAACATTTTATTAGACATTTTATAGTTCACGTACCAAAAGGGGACTTTGAAAAAAGTTAGTTGCTATTTAATAGCCTAAAGCCTTTTTAGAATCAAAACGTCATTAGCTAAGCAAGATGTGGGTAATATTCGAGAAAGTCGTTGTAATTTAATCATCATAATATGCTTCCAATGGTAGAATAAATGTGAACATAATACATGCAGATGAATATATTTGTAATTTTATCCATTTATTACAGCTATATATCTAATTTTAACTTTATAAATGTAAATTATATTGCCCACTATCTTGTATTCGTAATGACATTCTGATTCAGATATTAGAAATATGAGCTATTTACCACTATCTTGTATTCGTAATGACATTCTGATTGATTCAGATATTAGAAATATGAGCTATTTACATTTATAAAGTTAAAATTAGATAGCTGTAATAAATGGATAAAATTACAAATATATTCATCTGCATGTATTATGTTCAAATTTATTCTACCACTGGAAGCATATTATGATGATTATATTACAACGACTTTCTCGAATATTACCCACATCTTGTTTAGCTAATGACGTTTTGATTCTATAAAGGCTTTAGGCTATTAAATAGCAACTAACTTTTTTCAAAGTCCCCTTTTGGTACGTGAAGTATAAAACGTTACAAACTTTCAGAGAGTGTTCCAATATGCACATTTTGGTGACTTATCATACCACAAATCTGACACGTGTCACTATAATGGAACACTTTTTGAAAATTTTCTATCATTTTATGGGAGATTTTGTAGTTCACGTACCAAAATGTTACTTTCAAAAAAGTCCGTTGGTATCTAATGGCCTAAACCCATCTAAAAAGCAGAAACTCAAGATTCATGATTTTAAATAACTAGAATAAATTATTTTCCAATATGCGTAACACTACTTCACAAAGGTCGAGTGTTAGTAATTTGAAATCGGATATCCAATTATGTATAGTAAATGATGGTGTTTTTGCACCGGTTCAATTATAACTGCAACTCTGAATTTAGTAAAAAGATAACACATAGTCACATAGGTTAAAATGAATACTATCTTAATGTGCCTTGGATTGTCTGAATAAAGACTTCATCTAGAGTTAGAATCATGGATGTTCCTTTTGGAGCTTAAGAGAGTAGTCCGTGATATAGAAAAATTACATATCTCTCGCCCAGTTAGAAAGGAATATTAATTGATGGACAAGACTCGATGCCAATAAATGATATTTGATAAGTATTAGGTCAAAAATGACGTAAGGTTTTGACGGTTCGTTTCTGTTTTACGTCCCTTTCCATCAAAATCTCAATATAATCTTTATACTTTTTTTGGGGTTATTTCTTTGTATCCCATCTGTGTATAACACTTTTTTTTCCTCCAATATGGGAGACGTGAGAGTTACATTTAATTTAGCTCATCGTGAATAGAAATAATTCATACAGTAAAGACTTGCGTTAACCGCATACCTAGCTTTAACTTATTCGTAGTATGCAGACACATTTTTTTTAACTGGAAGGTTGGAATGTGGATTTAAACTAGTGATCTCCAAGGATTACCACGCAGGTGCATGCTAAATACTAATCAGGTTAAGAAGACTTGACACTATATTATACGCTGGTATAATTAGGAATCCTTAGTTCTTGTTTGGTTAGGCTTCATGTCCTGTTACATAGTCTTTGTAATGTAAACAAACTTGTTATACTTAACATTGAAATCAAAACAAATTCGGTGAGATTGTTTCTTTCTATTAATGAAACACAAGATGAAAGCTTAATTAACTTTAAACGTTATGTTTAATCTAGTTCAAGAAGACAAGAACTCAACCTCATTATAGTAAGCAGTAGCACACATGTTTTATCTTGAAAACCATGAAACATCAAATTATGTCTGGAGTATATATTTCTATAATTTCGATTTATTTGGAGATGTTAACATTTATGAAACCCTGTTTTCGTGATTTGTTTTCATTAATTGTGAGCATAAAAAAAACAAAACGTTTGCCAAACAAGGCTTGGCTGTTGTTGGTAGGTCAACTTCTAAATGCCGGGTTTACAATTAATGGGGTTGATTCATTTTTAAATACAATTATTACATTTTATTTAAGCATGATTTTTCTAACATTCCTATATGATTACGATGTGTTTTTTTAAGTAGTTACATGTTCTCTGGTGAGAAATCTTATAATTTGCTAAAGATATTGGGCAGTCGATAAATGTTTTAGAATGTAGATGACATGTAAAACATCAGCTTTCTTGCTCACACTTTTGAAACTGTAAATCTTTAATTGCAATTGTGGGCTATTCGAATAAAGTCATGCAAGTTTTCAATTTACTAACACTTGCTACCACACAACTAAACGAATACATAAGTTCCATCGCAGGTATATGTTAGGGTAGAACACATCTAAAAGAAAGTACATTCGTTATATTCAACACATTCGTATATATATGTTAATGCTAATGCATGATTTATCTAATTTATAAATTGCTACTGACCTGTTCATTAGTGGCTGTTTCTTAATTATATTGATCAATCGGAAGGATTGAAGGTGAGGAGAATGGCTTCCATGAGAAGGCAGCCTAAGGCTGTTTTCATGGCTTTTGGGACGAAAGGGGTCATGTATCCGATAGCTGTAATTCTCTCTGTCTTCTGCATATTTTATCTCCTCCATTCCAAATTTTAGACCAATTTAATTTCTCCTTTTATTCCTAAATGAATGAATGAATGAATGAATGTTTTAGCAAAAGACTCTCGAAACAATCCTAGAAAGATACCTGCTATTCTCTGCAATTAAAGTTGATGGAAACCAGTTTAAGTTATCTGACAATCACTGCTTTTTAGAAAAGATGAAATTATTATGTTCCAGTACTATCTGGTTTGTTATGATGAATGTATTAGGATATTATATTGGTTAGAGCACCATATACTTGATGTTTATGTCTACCTCTGCAGTTCAATTTCGATATAGAAGTGGAACATATGATGAAAATCTGCTAGAAAGCGTTATTAACAAATTGGTTGAAGAGGTAACTTAGAAAATAGCAGAACACTATAAAATAACGATTATTTACNAGTGTGCCTTGGATTGTCTGAATAAAGACTTCATCTAGAGTTAAAATCATGGATGTTCCTTTTGGAGCTTAAGAGAGTAGTCCGTGATATAGAAAAATTACATATCTCTCGCCCAGTTAGAAAGGAATATTAATTGATGGACAAGACTCGATGCCAATAAATGATATTTGATAAGTATTAGGTCAAAAATGACGTAAGGTTTTGACGGTTCGTTTCTGTTTTACGTCCCTTTACATCAAAATCTCAATATAATCTTTATACTTTTTTTGGGGTTATTTCTTTGTATCCCATCTGTGTATAACACTTTTTTTTCCTCCAATATGGGAGACGTGAGAGTTACATTTAATTTAGCTCATCGTGAATAGAAATAATTCATACAGTAAAGACTTGCGTTAACCGCATACCTAGCTTTAACTTATTCGTAGTATGCTGACACATTTTTTTTAACTGGAAGGTTGGAATGTGGATTTAAACTAGTGATCTCCAAGGATTACCACGCAGGTGCATGCTAAATACTAATCAGATTAAGAAGACTTGACACTATATTATACGCTGGTATAATTAGGAATCCTTACTTCTTGTTTGGTTAGGCTTCATGTCCTGTTACATAGTCTTTGTAATGTAAACAAACTTGTTATACTTAACATTGAAATCAAAACAAATTCGGTGAGATTGTTTCTTTCTATTAATGAAACACAAGATGAAAGCTTAATTAACTTTAAACGTTATGTTTAATCTAGTTCAAGAAGACAAGAACTCAACCTCATTATAGTAAGCAGTAGCACACATGTTTTATCTTGAAAACCATGAAACATCAAAATTATGTCTGGAGTATATATTTCTATAATTTCGATTTATTTGGAGATGTTAACATTTATGAAACACTGTTTTCGTGATTTGTTTTCATTAATTGTGAGCATAAAAAAAACAAAAGGTTTGCCAAACAAGGCTTGGCTGTTGTTGGTAGGTCAACTTCTAAATGCCGGGTTTACAATTAATGGGGTTGATTCATCTGTAAATACAATTATTACATTTTATTTAAGCATGATTTTTCTAACATTCCTATATGATTACGATGTGTTTTTTAAGCAGTTACATGTTCTCTGGTGAGAAATCTTATAATTTGCTAAAGATATTGGGCAGTCGATAAATGTTTTAGAATGTAGATGACATGTAAAACATCAGCTTTCTTGCTCACACTTTTGAAGCTGTAAATCTTTAATTGCAATTGTGGGCTATTCGAATAAAGTCATGCAAGTTTTCAATTTACTAACACTTGCTACCACACAACTAAACGAATACATAAGTTCCATCGCAGGTATATGTTAGGGTAGAACACATCTAAAAGAAAGTACATTCGTTATATTCAACACATTCGTATATATATATATTAATGCTAATGCATGATTTATCTAATTTATAAATTGCTACTGACCTATTCATTAGTGGCTGTTTCTAAGTTATATTGATCAATCGGAAGGATTGAAGGTGAGGAGAATGGCTTCCATGAGAATGCAGCCTAAGGCTGTTTTCTGGCTTTTGGGACGAAAGGGGACGTGTATCCGATAGCTGTAATTCTCTCTGTCTTCTGCATATTTTATCTCCTCCATTCCAAATTTTAGACCAATTTAATTTCTCCTTTTATTCCTAAATGAATGAATGAATGAATGAATGTTTTAGCAAAAGACTCTCGAAACATTCCAAGAAAGATACCTGCTATTCTCTGCAATTAAAGTTGATGGAAACCAGTTTAAGTTATCTGACAATCACTGCTTTTTAGAAAAGATGAAATTATTATGTTCCAGTACTATCTGGTTTGTTATGATGAATGTATTAGGATATTATATTGGTTAGAGCACCATATACTTGATGTTTATGTCTACCTCTGCAGTTCAATTTCGATATAGAAGTGGAACATATGATGAAAATCTGCTAGAAAGAGTTATTAACAAATTGGTTGAAGAGGTAACTTAGAAAATAGCAGAACACTATAAAATAACGATTATTTACTAATAAGATGTATCAATATCATGTGTAAAAGAAACAATGGCCTCTAATAGAGTGATCAGGTGTTGGAGCTAAGAAAATAATGTTGACATTTGTTAGCATGCCATTGATGGGATATTATGTCATATTGGTTTAGTGTTTCTTTAGGCTAATAGAATGCTCATTGTTGGACCTCTAGGGTTTTCACCATAAAAAAAGTCACTATAAACAAAATTAACCTGACTGGTATGTGATTTTGCTAAATTAATGTTGCTCAGTGATTTCCTATTTTACTTTCATTTTATTTCTTTTCTTTGCTCTATTTTCTATTGATTACTTCTGATTGTTATATATGCGTGTTAACATTTATCTGTAGGCAATTGCTGCAGCTTTTGCTTGTGACCAGGTGCAGTACCATGTGGATTTTATATCTCAGTCTGCACATCAGGTTTGTTCAATTCTTTCTCACAGTAGCAGTACTTCTTTTTCATATATTGTCCTTAATATAGCTAACTAATGTCTCTCTGTTCTGTACCTGGTTCTTGAGGTGGTATGGTTAGATCAAGGATAGAAAGTTTAAACACCAAGAATATATTCAACTTATTTGACCTAGTTTAAGGCATTTCTGTCCCTCCTAAATGGTATACAAATGAACTGTTTCAAACCAACTTAACTATTAAAAATTCCAAAGTTTAAACAGCAAGAATATAATTTTAAAGAATGATAAGAATCTGAAATGTTTAGAAAAACAATAACATAAAGGTTTGTGTAAGGAGAAATATAACGGACAAAATAGAAATTAAGACATTTATGGAAGGAGTTTTAGTTCTCATACTAGGACATGCATGGTGTATACTATTGCTACTTCTGCCCAAAAAAGGGTCTAAAGAGATATTCTTACAAATGGAAAATGAAACATATAATTGATGCTCTACTTGTCGGGTGTTCAAGGATTTTTTGGGTGGAAAAGCAAGCAGTTTTTCATAAGCAGGTAAGGAGATGCTTATTTCGTATTGGTTCTTTGAAATTTAATTGAATTTATTACTTACTCTCATATATAACCTAGAGCTTTTATAAATGAATTTGATTGAAAATTTCTATTATATTATCAATTTTATAAGTGTAACTATTGCATAAGCAAATCTAAACACTGTCTCCAGAAGTACTTATTTTTAAGCAGCTTAATTAGTACTTGTTTTGAGCAGGAGCATAAGCAAAAAAATAAGCAATCCCAAACCCCCACTTTGTAGGATATAATTGAAGTCAAGAAATGATGGCTTTTGAAACAATCACGTTTTTTTGAAAGAATTCTCCAGCGAACAATATGTCCGAAAATGAGTCATAATTCTAGCTAGGAACCTGAGATCGTTGATCACGAAAAGTTTAAAGACCCCCTGAAATAAGAAATAAATTTAATGGACGCTAAAGTTATATAGCACTCTGCACTTCCAAAACCATACCAAGGTTACACAATTGTAAAGTCAAGTACACAATCAAAGCTATACATGTAAATATATCCAGCTAAACTGTTACACAAAAACCATTAATATTAGCTGGATATCTCCTGTTTTGGTGTTGATCCCACTTAAGCAATATGGTCATCTGTATGAAATTGTTGCAAGTGAAATTTCTGTATGCAGTTTTTTTAACAGCCCCTCCTCTCCGTGCATACACAAGAACTACTTTAAGAACAATCTTTTTAAGGTTAAAGTTCCATCTATTAACCGCAATTTAAATTTACTTGCTCTTGGCAGGACGTAAGGGAGCATTTAAGCAGAAAAAAGGTTCCGTATATTCCTGTTTCATCTCCGCCTGTTCTTTCTCCCGTTGAAGATAACAATACTTCAGGTTTGGCAAAAAAATTTTGTTGTCACTGTAGCTCATTTAGTTTAATTTACGCTGCTGTCTTTGCTGGAGAAAATAAGCACAAAGTTAGCAGCTCTGTGCTTTGACTAGATTTTTGTGTCTGAATGTCTGTTTTGGAGTTTTTCAGGTTCTGTGCCGTTCACCTTTTGTGAAGAGAAAAGGAGAATAACAAGAGAACATAGACAAGAATGTGTAGTCATATTTGAAGATATCTTTGGTGATGTCCCGGTCATGGAGGCTGATCTAGTCATTATAAACTTTTTTGCATTGGTAATGTCTGCCTGACACCTAAAACACAAATTGGCATGTATTCAATTAAAATGATGCCATACTTTTTTATGTGTTTGAACTGATACATCTTTGAATATTAGCATATTTTGTAATGCTGCCCACTTTTCGAATGTTAGCAGTGTACCCTAATTGTCTAGAAGGGGACAATATCTGAATACTTCCATCACATAAAGTTATGAAATATAGGTATTTGTGTTAGTCATCTAAAGCGGAAGGAATTGAAGGGTATGTTAATGAATCGGAGAGGAAAAAGGGGGTAATCTGACTTTGTCACATAAAGTAAAGAGTCTTCATTTTGTTTAATTGCTATATCATTTTGCATTATCATGGTAAGCATCATGTTCGGTAATCTCTAAGTTACTTTTTGATGTATGCACAATGATGATTTTACTGAGAAACCTTCTTTCTATTTATGCAGGAAGGTTGGAGCCTTGCTGAGCTTTTTAATGTTCGCTGTGTGATAGCAGCTCCTTAGGTTGTTCCTTATAGGTAGAGTTGACGTTTATTCATCAATACAATTTCGTGTAACTTTTTTTTACAATTTAGTTAGCCACCTGGTGCAGTGCTCCTTCTTCTTTTGAACGAAAATTTATTGAAGAGCTTCCACTTTTGTACAACTTTCTTCAAGAAGCTTCAAATGATAAGGTAAATCTCATTTGATTCACTTTATGCATGTCTTTTTTACTTAAAATAGTTTGCTTATCTCTTTATTTTGTTTGTCTTAAAGTCTGACGTCCAACTCATTTGCAGTTTTGCTTTATATACAGTTTAATTGATCTTAAACTGGTATCTTTAGTATCTATCAACAGTTAATTTCCTTAAGTCACATAAAGTAAAGAGTCTTCATTTTGTTTAATTGCTATATCATTTTGCATTATCATGGTAAGCATCATGTTCGGTAATCTCTAGGTTACTTTTTGATGTATGCACAATGATGATTTTACTGAGAAACCTTCTTTCTATTTATGCAGGAAGGTTGGAGCCTTGCTGAGCTTTTTAATGTTCGCTGTGTGATAGCAGCTCCTTAGGTTGTTCCTTATAGGTAGAGTTGACGTTTATTCATCAATACAATTTCGTGTAACTTTTTTTTACAATTTATTTAGCCACCTGGTGCAGTGCTCCTTCTTCTTTTGAACGAAAATTTAGTGAAGAGCTTCCACTTTTGTACAACTTTCTTCAAGAAGCTTCAAATGATAAGGTAAATCTCATTTCATTCACTTTATGCATGTCTTTTTTACTTAAAATAGTTTGCTTATCTCTTTATTTTGTTTGTCTTAAAGTGTGACGTCCAACTCATTTGCAGTTTTGCTTTATATACAGTTTAATTGATCTTAAACTGGTATCTTTAGTATCTATCAACAGTTAATTTCCTTAAGTCACATAAAGTAAAGAGTCTTCATTTTGTTTAATTGCTATATCATTTTGCATTATCATGGTAAGCATCATGTTCGGTAATCTCTAAGTTACTTTTTGATGTATGCACAATGATGATTTTACTGAGAAACCTTCTTTCTATTTATGCAGGAAGGTTGGAGCCTTGCTGAGCTTTTTAATGTTTGCTGTGTGATAGCAGCTCCTTAGGTTGTTCCTTATAGGTAGAGTTGACGTTTATTCATCAATACAATTTCGTGTAACTTTTTTTTACAATTTATTTAGCCACCTGGTGCAGTGCTCCTTCTTCTTTTGAACGAAAATTTAGTGAAGAGCTTCCACTTTTGTACAACTTTCTTCAAGAAGCTTCAAATGATAAGGTAAATCTCATTTCATTCACTTTATGCATGTCTTTTTTACTTAGAATAGTTTTCTTATCTCTTTATTTTGTTTGTCTTAAAGTGTGACGTCCAACTCATTTGCAGTTTTGCTTTATATACAGTTTAATTGATCTTAAACCGGTATCTTTAGTATCTATCAACAGTTAATTTCCTTAAATACGCAGTTTAACTTTTCTTTTTAAGAAAAACTGACTCTAAAAACATAACCTATGACCTAAATTAATTTATTCAATGTAGAATCCTTGTCCTTAAGAATTTTACTTTGCAGTTTCTTCAATTCATCCTCTTTATTCTTCACTTCATTTTCTCGCTGCAGAATTTTGTTCGTAGCTTCAAACTTATCACATTCCTGCTTGTAGTCTCGCATAAGCTCTGCTCGTCGACCTTCGCGATACCTAAACATGACAATATAGAGTTAATATACACAGAGGTTACTCAACTTTGTGTTTGTGTTCACTTAGGTTAATGAACAAAAACAGTCGAGTTACCTCCGTATATTAACCAACATATTTTGACTTTAAACAATCAATAATCACGAATATTCGAATTTATCAAAAGTATATGTGAAGATATTTAACCTCCCAACCAAATGGTAACTTGAGATTTATAGTTTATATTTTTTATACCATATAGTGGTTTCTTGAATGCCATTAAAGGGGGAAGATTTTGCAATTGTATTTTACTTGTTCCAAAAAAATGTATTGTATTTATTTGTTTATTTAAAGTATTGTAAGTTGGTTGTAATTTAAAAAACCAACTATTTAGTAGTTTATTATTCGAAGGTTGGGTTAGTGTGATATCTAATTTACCTATGTAATTTACTTAAAAAAATGGAACACAAAGATTAGCGAGAGTATGAGTGTATTCGTTCCCTTCTCGTGAAGTGCTTGGTTTTTAAATTTCTATCTGTGACAACTGGCAAATTAGGGAGCTATTTAAAAACCCGCATTACTTTAAATTTAATGATTTTTGGAATATTTGAAAGTTATTCGCGATAAATTTGTAAACTTTGAATCGTGGTTTTCAAATTTGTGGTTTCTATGGAATTTGAATTGGAATTATAAATTTAATATGGAATATGTGTGGTGATTTATTTTTGAAATCGTTATTAGGCACTACGTTGACTCAGGCACTAGGATAACCTAACAAAATTTAATGATTTGAATTTATGTTTCGGCTATATATATATTTATTTTGAAGGTATCGTGAAAATTGAAATATTGGGAACGAGTTCGGGATGAGGGTGTCGAGATGTTTTGGAAAGTTTACGAATTTGGTCCTTGTGTTTTGAGGCTAGCCGCCCCCCTTTCCATCAATAATAATAATAATAATAATAATTACTATACTTATTTTCAAAAAAAGTATATATTAGTTGGTCCTTGTGGGGTTATAACCGGCCAAACCAAACACCCACACACACACACATCTTCATCTCCATCTCTCATCTCTCTCTCTTGAAAACCCTAGCCGCCGCCATCTTTTCCGGCCACAACCGCCGTCACTGCCGACTACCACACCACACCACCACCTCCAATCGACTCCCCATCTCATCCTCTACTAGATCCACTCGAACACGCGCCCTAAATACCCCTTTTTCATCACGTTAAACCACAAAAATCACCACCATCTCTCTTGTTTTCGAAGCTTAGCACGTTTTGGGTCTTAAAAATCAAAGGTGAGACGAGTTTGACTCGTGCTTTGGTGAAAACGTGACCTATGGGTCACAAATTTTATATCTCTTTCGGGTTTGTGGATAATAACGCGAGACTCAAATGGGTTTTGTATAAAACTAATGGGAAATAATGTTTTGATGATGAAAAATCCGTTTGGTATCCGGGTTCTTGATTTCTTGGTGAGGTCGAGATCTAACCGAGAGCCTTAGCTCTGGCTTGTTTTTGTTTTCGGGCTTAAGTGTTTTCTTGATGTTTTGGTCACGAGGTAATGATTGTGATGATGTTTGGGATATACCTTAGAGGTCCGTTTGATTGGATTGAGCTCGTATGAGCTAGCCNTTATTTTTATTTTCTCGTGATTTATATTTATTATATACAATATATATTATATAGTATTATTATATATATATTATATATATATATATTTATTATATATATATATATATATATATATATATTATATATATAATATTATATATATATATATATTATATATATATATAATATATATATATATATAATATATATATTATATATATTGTGATCCCAGTTGAGCAATTGATCTAAAATACTATCTTAGATAAACCAGACAATAATAATATGAAGCTGACTTGTATGTAACCTTAATCACTATGCGGAATATAATGATACTTAAGAAGAACACGAAACACAAGTAATTCACACCTTAAACCTTCAATATAATAATACGAGCCCTACATAGTGCTAGGGTTTTACAACCTTGAAGTGTATGAATACTAGAATAACGTATCTAGCTAACCCTAGGATCACCTTTTTACACCAGGACCCTACGGGCTTACATCACTTCTTACACAAGACAAGATATTCTAATACAATAGAATTAAAAACATCTTTACCAAAATATAACGAGTGTATACAAACTTATCAGCAGCAGAGATAGTCAGCAGTATCCTTCCAGCAGTAGGGTTACAGCAGTAGAGTCTTCTAGCAGTAGATAGTCTGCCAGCAGTAGAGTACCACAGAAGTGAGTTACTTTAACCCAACAATCCTCCCCTAAACTTGATATTTTCCCTGACAATATGCAAGTTCTTGAAAGCTCAAATCACCACAAGAGGATGCTTTCAAACACTCTATCTCTCTCTGTTTCTTTAACATTTTGCTGCTCAATCTTTGAATCAGACTTTGAAGATCAGGACGTCACTTCTGACATCTAATCTTAGCTTCAAGCATAGCTTCAAGAACTCCAGACTTCAAAGGATAATCTTTAACGTTAACGACAAATATTAGACTATTAACTTAGTATAATATCGTCGCAAACCTTATTATACTTTTATCGTATAAATGGAAGGACCAAGTTGAAAGGGAATTGTTTTATGAATTATAACGAATTTTGGGAATAAAATGAGACCTTGCGAGTTATAAGATATTGAGGGCACTTAAATCCAAGTTCGACCATTTTACTATTTGTTGATTATTGGTGCTAGTCACGGATATTTAACGTCAATACACCCAATCTATATAACTATCTAACTTGTTTAGTCGACGGATTAAATAAGACTTATTTAGTTATATCGAAGGGGTTATTATCGGATATTATATCCTACGACGCCTTAGGTCGTGGTAGGAGTTTGGGAATAATAAGTTAATAAATATTTTTGTGACGTTTATCGAGTTGACGAATCCGATAGGTTTCAGGAATTTATTTATATCACTTATTAAACTCAAAAACTTACCATGTAGGACTTTATGTGTTATGTGATTTAGGTTTTGGGTATAATCCTGGAGGAATATATTAGGTAAATAAGTTATGGAAGGTTACCAAGTCGACAGATTTGATAAACTTCGGTGATTTATTTAAATGATATATTGGACAAGTATTAGACCTGTAGATTATTCTTATTATATCTTTTGAGTGTGTCGACCCTCCACCCGCATGGATACCAAAGACCAAAATAATACGAGAATAATACGAGAAATGGATTTTTGGAAAGTAAAAAGGAATACGTTCGGGATTGGGAATATTTGATTTTTGAGTAAATTATCCTGAAACGAGTTTATATTGTTAGGAAGTGCCGAGTCTGTAGTTGCTGTCTTTTGAGTTGTGCTACATCTTACCACTACCGATTTCTTTCTGCTGATTTCTGGACTTGAGGTGAGTCATAGCCCCACTTTTACTCTTGAACTTTGTTTTCAATACTTGGGGTGAGAAACGTGCAAATTGTTTTATGTGGACTATTATCGCTTTTGATTTCAAAACTTGCTACGCTTATAGAACTAGGTAGGATAGAGAGCGAGGCCTAGTCAAGAACTAGGTAAGCTGTACAACGAGGCCTAGTCTAGAACTAGGTAAGTTGAAGCATGTCGTATCCTTACGCATGTGGGTATGTCGTATCCTTACGCATACAGATTGATTTTGATTTGACTATAGTGTGCACCTATAGGTATATGATATTACGGAGGTTATCCGTGTGATTGTTATAGTGCGGATGTTATCCGTGTAAGTAGTTATTGCGGAGGTTATCCGTGTAACTATGATGGGGCGGAGGTTATCCGCAGGATTTGAATTAAGGCCTAGTCTAGCTAGCAAGAGTTTTGCGTATATGTCCACTTGATTAAATTATGAATTCAAACCTATGATCTCACCAGCGAAAGCTGACTTTTAGCACGTTTTCTCAGGTAATTAAGCGATGATTTTGGATGCTTGGATTGGAGGTTTGGCATGGCAATGCGGTTTAAGGATCTATTTTTCTAAAACTCTTATATGTATTTGTGGACCTACTTTTATTTCTTTTGGGCCTTACTTTGGATAACTTTGGGATGAATGTAAACTTTAAAACCCCGTTTGGTTGCGTTTTACTTATGTTTACTTTATCTCATTCTTTTATGTCTTGTCTTGGATACCAATCCCCATAACACCCCGAAAGCTTGATGAGTCTTCCGCTGTACCAAATTTTGGGGTGTTACAGATTGGTATCAGAGCCAAGGTTATAGAGAACTAGGTAATAAACACCTAAACTATAACCGAATTTTATAGAATCCTTGACCAATGCCCGCCAGCCCGCCAAGCCGAAGCATCTTCGATTTATTAAAGTATTATGAGATAATGATTAGATATGAGATTTTTGAGATGATTTGAGAACCTTGGATATATGGTATATGTGATATGAAGGCGTTTGGAAGAACTATATGGCTTAATTGTTTTATATATGTTTTAGTAATGCGGTATTTGAGACCTTGCTTGAAACTATATAAATGAAATCTTATGATGATTTTAATGCGATATTTTGAGTTCGCGGTTTAGTTGTTTGAAACACTTACACCTCCCCTACGCCGTTGTCACAGACTATGGCCTCCCGTACGTTTGATGTTACTGAGGATATTCTTGCTGACCCTTTCCGCCCAGCTCAGATTGTCATGGCTCCTGATGATCCCTACAGGATTGCCATGCATTCAGCTACTTCATCACCGACAGCAGCTACTGCTACACCACCTGCTGCATCTACTTCTCAGGGACCCTTATCTTCTCTAGGGCTCCCTGGTACTTCGAGACAGCTTACTCTTCACCAGGCTTTGGCTCGTGTGGCTCCACGTTTCGCCCACCGAGCTACGGCACGCATATCTGTGCGTCCTTCGTCACCACCTATGCATTTTGATGCTCACGCTCTTCTGTCAGATGCACCACCTGCCTCATTGCGTCGTCGCCCTAGATCATCTACCCCATCACCACACGATTCACCTGTTCGGAGACGTCGATTGATGGAGTACCCCTCTGAGGAGGAGGAGGATGATGATCCTCAGGAGGAGGACGATCCTCAGGAGAGTGATGAGGAGGATGATCCTCAGGAGGAGGAGATGCCTGATGATGATGGTTTGCCAGCACAGCCCGATTCTCTGATACACCCGTTAGAGTCGGTTTCACCTGATCACCCATTCCTGATTGTTTCACCACCTGGTAGTCCCGTGGCATCGGACGCACTATCTGAGACATCTGCTGAGTCTGAAGAGTTGGGTGAGACTGGCAGGATTTGGACTCGACTTACTGATTTAGGAGAGAGGATCACGCATATGTCTGATCGGATTGATAGAGTGACTGTTGAGTTTATTGGAGAGTTGAGGGTTGATTTGGTTACTGCTGGGGGAAGAATTACGGAGATTAGGAGAGGTATGATGGAGATTCATGAGCATATGGACAACTTACAGAGAGGGTTCCTCACGGCACGCGAGGCTGATCACAAGCTGTGGAAGATGAACTCAGCGTTGGAGAGAGAGGTCGCGGACCTCAAGAGGGATGCTGATGCACATAGTGTTGAGATGGGATCATTGTGGAGAGAGCTGGATGGTTTGAGGCAGGAGTTGAGGAGTCTACGCCAGCGTAGTGGCTAGATAGTTGGATTTTGTTGTCGTGTTGCTTTCTACACCGAGGAGTGTTCGGTTAGAAAAGCTAGTTATTTTGTTTTGATGTATTCCCGTTGGTTATTCGTCTCGTTTGAGAACGATTAGTATCTTTTATGTCTATTGTAGTTGGAATGATGTCTTGATCGCTATTTGTATGGATGATGGTTATTATTATATGATGTTATGTGGTTTTGGATGTCGTGGAAATTGAGTTCCTATTCGCTTTATTGTTGTCTTGTGGTGTATTGTTGATATTCTTCCGATGTCTTGGCTTCATTTATTCGAATCTTGTTGAGCGTATGATAAGTGATGTCGGAGACTTATGAATCTTGTGTGATGTTTCAGATCAATGGTTGTACGACGAAACCCTGTCAGAGCTACTGATATGTGCTTATTCACATATCTTTTATTCACCACTATTAGACTATTATAGACCAAAAACTAACGTTCAACGCCAAAGATATCGTGTTTTTGTGTTTATGACTGTGCAGGTAAGGATATTGCAAAAACAACGTGAAAAGCAACCTAAAAGCCCAAAACGAGCACGAGATGTGGAAGAGAGTTTGAAAGTGAAGTCAAAGATGAAATTTACTCAAGTAAAGCCCGTGACGATGTTTTCATTACTTAAAGGCTCGTGAATATGAAAGAGA
>LBNU01008747.1:3731-26799 GCA_014162995.1 Artemisia annua
TTTTGATTAATTATTATTGTGGTTTGATCCGTGACAATCATAACCACCAACTTGTTACTTGCTTAAACAAACAAACAACACTTGAGTGCAACCAAGTCTCTTGGGACGATCTCGACTTACCCACCTTTACTACATCGAACGAGTATACTTGCTCGTATGTGCTAAAGAATTAATCGGATAAATCGTGTTTATAAATTTTAAAACTTGCACTAACAAATAGGCACATCAGGCAGTCTTTGGTTGTTGTGTAGTAGTGGTACTGCTAGTGCTTCCAGACTTGTCACCCCTCCTGCTTCGGGTTTGAACAATTGAAGCTGGTTCTTCTTCTTTCTCAGTTTAACCAACTCTCCCAGCTTTGAATGCTTTGTCACAAATCTTGTAATTCTAAGTCTTTCTGATTTCATCATCCAAGAAATGATCAGGGATTCTCATTCCTTTTGTCATTGGAACGAATCTGATGGACTTGACGAAGGAAATCCAGGGATCTTTGTTGAATATGTCCTTTGGTTCAGTCCTGTCGTGCATCCTCTTGATATAGTCAGGGGTCTTCTCACAGAAGTATTCGATGAGCAATTTTGTGAATCTAATGAACGGAATCACGGTCCTGTCACGGTCAGTCTGAATGTGATGGATCATGTCGCTCATTATGGGTGCAGCAAAGTCAATATGTTTCATTGTCATCATTCCCCAGAATACTTGCATGTGCTCTAATCTTGGATGCTCATTACCACTCCTTCTTCCAGCAATGGATCTGACAATCAACATGTAAAAAGTTCTCCATTGTTGAGGCAGATATTTAACGTTGAACTTTGAAAGTTTTGTGAGTGATTCATTATCAGGAATGTCATATCCTAGATCAATGATATAGTCAAGGATTTCCAGTTCCGTCAACATCGGATGAAATTCAGTGGGAGTCGGTAACATAAGAACTGTGCGAAGAANACCACTCCTTCTTCCAGCAATGGATCTGACAATCAACATGTAAAAAGTTCTCCATTGTTGAGGCAGATATTTAACGTTGAACTTTGAAAGTTTTGTGAGTGATTCATTATCAGGAATGTCATATCCTAGATCAATGATATAGTCAAGGATTTCCAGTTCCGTCAACATCGGATGAAATTCAGTGGGAGTCGGTAACATAAGAACTGTGCTAAGAACATCAAGATCTACTGTGTATCTTTGTCGATCCAGCTCGACAGTAAATGATTTGTCGTCCAAATTCGCCTTAGCAGTGTACAAGAACTGATGAATGTAGAAAGTTGGTACCGATGTAGACTTTGTAAGCATGGGCTTGCAGGGATGAGCGAGTAGTATGTCCTTGACAATCTTTCATGTGTCTTCTGGAATACTGAGTTTGTTGAAGTCAATGCGAAGATTGTTTTGGTCTATTAAGACATTGTAGTCTGCTGGTAGAAATTCACCAAGTGCAAGTAGTGGTAGATTCTGTTGTTGTGGAACTGATTCATCGTGTTGAGCCATTGTGTTCTGAAAGTGTCATGTCATGAAATCAAACATCCAGATTTGTTAGTCATTAGTCCAAGTCCATGTTTGATATTCAAAGACATATATGTTGCATTCATGGTTCAGTTAATTAATATGTGATTAATGACGGCATTATTAATTAACATGTAATTTAGATGACTAAGCAGTTAATCATTTAAAGCACATACATCTTTTGGCAACATGTCTAATAACACAATACAATCACAAGTTAATGAGCCTTATTACAATACACACATTCATGAGGATTCATCCAATATACAAGTTTTCGAAAAGTTACAATCACTTGAATTCTCAATAATATGTTACACATGATCTCGAAGATATTACAAACAATGTTCTCTAAAACTATTACTAATGAAGATTTAGAAAAAGTTGGTGCAAGAAAGATCTCGATAGCTTTCCATAAGAAAGATCTCGATAACTTCAATGGACTAAAGTTTTCGAAAACTTTGCAGCAAAGTTTCTCAAAAACATGGCATGTAAAAGATCTCGAAACTTTTGTTTATAAAAAGATCTCGATAATTTTTGTTTAGAAAAATTCTCGATAACTCAAGGATTTCGAAAAATATTTCTCGAAAAATTTTTATTGAGAGATTTCGAAAGTTTTCTCAATTTTTTTCGATAACTACAGTTATGAAAAGATTTCGAAAACATTTCAAAAGATCTCGATAAAATCTTTTGAGAAAAGATTTCGAAAATTTTTCTCGAAAAATTCTTATACAAGAATTTTCGAATTCTTTCGTAGACATACGTTTTGAAGAATTTGTTGAATCCTTGAATGAACCTGATGAATAGAATGTAATACAATAGTTAGAAACACATCAGCTATGAATACAAAAGTTTTCGAAAGATTTCAAGAACCTAAATTATCTATAAATTTTTCAATGAGAAATCATGGAGTAATAACAATGAACTACAACAATTAACACATATGGGAACATGTTAAGACAGTTTAATTAGACTCAATACCACAGAAATGAAAAGCCCCAATTTAACATAGAACCCTAACTATCTAGATCATGCAAACTGAAGGATTGGAACAATTAAACAGCACAAACATGATACATACACTTAAACTAACATATCCCACCAATAATATTCACATAAACAACAGCCAATTTCAAAAACCCAATTCGACTTAAACCCTAGTTTTCGAAATCAATCCAAACATGATAACTGTTATCATTAGGTGTTAGGGATATGATTAAATATCGTTTAAGAACAAAAGCCCTATGGTTTCATAACCTAAAACACATTATCACATATGAATCAAGATTTTCAAGAACCCTAGTCCTACGAATCACAATTGTGAGAAATCTAGCTATTAAAAACACAATTGGTAAAAAACCATTCGTTATAATAGACTAAAGATCATTAAGGTACTTACGGTTTGATGATTTCTAGCTCGGATTCGTGTGTTTGATTTTAGTCGTTAGATGAGTTGTGGTGTGTTTGTTTTTGAATTTTTTGTATAACGAAAAAATGGACGGGGGGTGTTTGTTTTGTTTGTATTTTAGAAACTTTTTGATAATTTGGCAAATTTGGCCCTAGACTACATGATAACCACTAATAAGGTCCTAAGCTTAAGTATTTAACGGTTTAAAGCAACGACCATTATTGATAAAGACATACTAGGCTAAAAAGAAGTGAAAAATGTAAAAGAAATGATACGAGATATAACCTTTGACGTTCCACCAATATTAGATAGCATCATAACTTTTAGAAATATGCAAGTACACATGTTTGAATAAGATTTTTGAAATTTTGAAGAACATTTTCTCCCCCTCAACACTTGGTATGAAAATATTGAAATTTTTGATAAACCAAAGTGTTGACGAAGATTGTGTACATGCATATGAAAAACAAAAGAAAATAAAATAAAGGTAAATAAAATGTAACATCTTTTTGGTATTTTTGAAGATTTTTTGATTTTGTATTTTTGTTTTTGATAAATATTTACAAAAATAATTTTCGTATTTGACTCAGTTAATTGTTTTCAAGAAAAGATTTTAGATCATCTGGATTCAAACACCGCATACCAATCTGGTGGACCAGTTCAGCAAACCTTGATGGAGCTAAAGGTTTTGTGAACAAATCTGCCAGTTGGTATTCAGTACCACAAAGTATAACTCTATTGTACCCTTTTCAACATGCTCCTTGATGAAGTTATAACGGAGATCAATGTGCTTAGACTTTGAATGCAGGACCGTGTTGCATGAGATTGCTATCGCACTTTTCGAGTCATAGTACATTGGAATCTTGTTGAATAAGTAACCGTAGTCCATTAGCTTTGTACGCATCCAAATGACTTGTGCACAACATGCAGACATGGCAACGTATTCAGCTTCTGTAGATGAAAATGAGGTGCAATCCTGCTTCTTTGATTGCCAAGACACAAGTTTATCTCCTAGAAACTGCAAACCACCAGAAGTACTTTTGCGTGTATCCATACACCCTGCATGATCAGCGTCTGAAAAAGCTATTAGTTCAAAACTGGAATCCTTCGAATACCAGATCCCCAAGTTAATGGTTCCCTTTACGTATCGAAGGATTCTCTTAGCCTCATTGAGGTGACGTTCAGTAGGACTGGACTGATAGCGAGAGCACATGAATACAACAAATACAATATCCGGTCTACTAGCAGTGAGATACATCAGTGACCCAATAATACTTCGGTACTTTGTGGGGTCAACTGGTTTCCCATTTGGATCTGCATCTAACTTAGTTGTGTTAGCCATAGGAGTATTGTACGTATCACAACTGGTCATTTCATGTTTCTTAATTATCTCAAGAGCATATTTGGACTGATTTAGGAAAATTCCATGGGGAGACTGATGAACTTGTAGTCCCAAAAAGAACGCAAGTTCACCCATCATTGACATTTTAAAATTTTGTTTCATTAATCTGGCAAAAGCATTTGAGTACTTTTTGTTTGTTGAACCGAAAATAATGTCATCGACATATATTTGCACAATTAAAACATCTTCCCTGTGTTTTTGAATAAACAACGTTGGATCTAGTAAACCTTTAGTGAAAGAATTAGCAAGCAAGAAAGCAGTAAGTTTATCATACCACGCCCTGGGGGCTTGTTTGAGACCATAGAGAGCCTTCTTAAGTCGGTAGACATGATTTGGGTGCTCTGGGTCGACAAATCCCTCTGGCTGACTAACGTAAACCTCCTCACGTAATTAACCGTTCAGAAATGCAGTTTTCACATCCATTTGATAAACGACCATGTTTTTGTGAGCAGCGTATGCTAAAAGTATTCGAACACCTTCGAGTCTAGCCACTGGTGCGAAAGATTCCTCAAAGTCAATACCTTCCTCTTGAGTATATCCTTTAGCTACCAAACGTGATTTGTTACGAATAACATTGCCTTCTGCGTCCAACTTGTTTTTCTAAATCCATTTTAGCCCAATGACATAAAATCCATTCGGTCGTTCAACTAATTCCCAAACTTCAAGACGTTTGAATTGGTTGAATTCCTCTTGCATTGATTCAATCCAGTTGTCGTAAGTGAGAGCTTCTTTAATATTTTTAGGTTCTTCATGACTAACTGTTAGAGCATAAATGCAATGTTCGGCATCGGAGTGAAGTTTTTGTCTAGTCATAACTGGAGCTGTTGGATGACCAATAATGTTGACAATTGGATGGTCACGAGTCCAATGATGTGTTGAAGGGTGAGGGTTATGAAACTGCTGCATATTAGTTGGTTCCAAGTTGCGTGTTGACGACTCAGCAATATCAGAAAGGTTCGGAGTCGGAGCAAACGGATTGAAGAACACATTTGGATCATAATTTGCATGTTCGGGTACTTGTAGTTGGTTCAGATCTTCAGTTGGGCTGTCGGTGTTGGAAGCGGTTTGTTCTTCTATTGTTGGTGATTCAGTCGGGGGTGCATCGGGTGTTACTATTGTTGTTGTAGTAACCGTTGTATCAGGTACTTGAATATTATCAGGTTGAGCAGCGGAACTAGTGGATACATCTGGTGCACGTGTCTCAAATGAATCATCAAACAAAGGAGAAAACAATGTTTCCAATTCTCGACGAGTTAGTGACAACGGTTCAGCTGAAGAATCTGGAAAGTTTAGACGGTTGGTTGCGGGTCCTAAGCTGTTTTGCTTAGAAGCCATATTTGTGAGCTCATCGAAATTAGCATGGATAGTCTCCTGAATTTCTCTAGTACGACGGTTGTAGATTCGAAATCCTTTTGAGTTTTCACAATATCCAATGAAGATACCGACGTCAGCCTTTGCTTTAAGTTTTCCAAGATCATCACGATCATTATTTGGATAGCATAGAGAACCAAATACATGAAAGTGTTGTATGTTAGGCTTTATTTTTGTGAACAATTTCATACGGTGTGACTTTGTGACGTTTATTGATGATACAACGATTTTGGGTGTAACATGCGGTAGAGACGGCTTCCGCCCAAAGATAATCTGGTAATTGAGCATTAATGAGCATCGTTCGTGCGGCTTCCACTAACGTTCTGTTGCGTCTTTCGACCACTCCATTTTGTTCGAGAGTCCGTGCAATTGATGTTTGATGTTCAATTCCAACTTTCTCAAAGTATGCACGAAGAGTTTGATTCTTGAATTCAGTTCCATTATCTGTTCTTACAATCCTGACTGTGTTGCGAAGTTGAACCTGAATTTTCATGAAAAGGTGATTATCATCGATGGAGCTTGATCTTTGCTTCAAAGAAAGTAGACCCAAGTCCATTTGGAGAAGTCATTGACTATCACAAGAATGTATCGTTTCCCATTAATCGTTTGTACTCGCATTGGGCCACATAAATCCATATGAAGAAGTTGAAGAACATGATCGGTACTTGGTTCTGGTTTAGAACTTAGATGTGCACGTTTGCTCTTTCCTTGTTCACAAGCGGGACATAAGTGATCTTTTGCATATCTGAACCTTGGAAGACCGTCAACTAGTTTATGGCGAGCAAGATCAGTCATAGTTCTGAAGTTGAGATGTGACATGCGTTGGTGCCATAACCAGGATTTTGTCGATTCAGCCTTTGAAAGTAGACAAATGGGAGAGGAAGCGGTCATGTCGGACATTGAAATTGTATAAAGACTGTTTCCACGTGTCCCGGACAAGAGATCATTTCCTTGTAGATCACGAACAAAGCATGTTTTCTCCCTCAATGCAACTTCCAGATCACCATCACAAAATTGACCGACTGAAAATAGATTGTGACCGAGGCCTTCAACATAATAAACACAACTAATTTCGATATTCCCACTGACATAGTCCCCATTTCCATAATTGCAGCGAAATGATCATTCTCGAATCTGACAGTACCAACGAACTTTGAGACAAAGTTTCTTAACAGTTTGAGATTGCCTGTCATGTGTCGGGAGCATCCGCTATCAACAATCCAGAGAAAAATTTGCACCACCTGCATCACATGAAAGAGACGACGATGGTACAATGGTAAGGGTGGAACCCGAAGAAGTTGTGGGTTCCGTTGGGTTAGAAGCACACATATTAACAATTTTAGGAATCCATTTAAAGTTATGTGTTCTTTGTAACCAACGTTTTCAATTCCAACTAGATTTAGCCTTTTTCTTAGTGAATTCGCTAAGTGATGGCATGTTCTTAGGGTTGTTGTTCGCAACTATTAGTGGGTGGACTACATCATTCTTAGAAACTACACAAGGCATAAGTCCTAACACAGATTTTGAAAGATTAGTGGGCCTAGATTTCCTGCCTGATGTACGTTTCTTAAAACGAGATAAAAGAGAATTCGCAACACATTTAGAATGATCACCAGATAACATACTTTTACGACAAAACACACATGAAGTATCAACATTCAAGGCATTGAAAGGTTCATCATTCGTTACACAACGATTAGGATTACAATTTGCCAAATCAGAATCTAAATCTAGTGCAAGATGAGTATTATTCAAAGTCCTAGGGTGTTCTTCTACTTCAGAGGCTTCTAGTGTTTCTCTTCTACGTTGCAAGATCCTATTCTTCCTTTTCATACGTTTATGCTTGGATCTGCTAACGCTATGAGTGGCAACTATTCCTATAGAAGTGGAAGGATCCATATTAGACTTATGAGTGTGTTGTTCTACATTGGTTATGTCTACTGAGTACATTCCTGGTGCAATTACTTTAGTGTTGACAGATTTTCCTTTTTCAAGTTCACGTATTTTGTTAGCCTTGAAAATAATGTTATAGTCGGGAATTGCATTAGTTTATTAGTAAAGGGACTTAATGTGTCAACTATGTAAAGTATGACACTTGGTCACCTATAAATAACCTCCTAGTTCCATCTAGGAGGGTTGGATGTTCATTGTAATAAGGTGTGTGTGGTTTCTCCTCTTTCTCTCTCTAGAAAACACACACACCTTCCCCAATTCTTTAATCTAATTTTACCATGTTTAACCTTTATTTCGAGCATCCCCGACCTCCTGAATATAGATTCTTGGTCATAACATATTTTCTCTTTCAACTCAATGATAATGTGCATTTTATCTTGAATTTCACTATCTAGCTTTCTGTTTGAATAGAGATAATTATCTCGACTCTTTTGCCAATAATCTGTAACTTCTTGCAATTCTGCAATTTCCTTTTCATATTTTGAAATTTGACTTTTTAATTCCTCATTTTCTTTTTGAAAGGATGTGGAAGTTTTAAGACTTTGCAATTCTGATTCAAAATCTAGACTTTGGTTTTGACACCATTCAAATTTTTTGTTGAGTTGGAAAATCTCATTTGAAAGTTTGTTTTGCACATCATCATTGTGTTTTCGGATATTAACGTTTTCATCTTTTAATGTCTCAATTTGTTTAGATAACAACTCAACATCATCACAGTGATCATCAACAAGCATAGAAGTACCAGATTCATAAAGAGAATTCATAATCACAGAAATTATATCAGCATTAAGAACATGTTCCAAGAGTCGATCAGCTTCTTTTTGTAAAAATTGATTTCGACGTTTTTGATTTAAAATCGCTTGTTCAGATTCTTGAAAAACATCTATGATGGTTTTGACTTCCCTGTTAAGTTCCTGTTCCCATTTTTTAGCATATGAATGCAAACGTTGAAGACTTGGAGTAAATTGAGTTTGTAACATTTCCCTTCTTTCTTTCGCAACAGGGGAAAGAAAGTTGGCAACAGTGAGTTCAGAATTCTTTTCAACAGCATATTCCATTGATTGGATCTCAGTTGTGAAAAATTTATAGTACTGAAATAAAGTAGAGTCAGTTAACATGCTTAGCTTCTTTTGTAAATCGTTGTTTTTCTGAAGTATTGTCTCTAAACATGTTTCCTTATCTGCTTTTGCTTTGAAAAAATTGAGTTGTGATTTACAATGCTCAAGTGCTCTTGTTAATTTAACGTTTTTGTCTCTCAACCTTGCATTCAGTGCTTGACACTGGATATTTTGATTTTGGTTGGTCATAAGTAAGATTCTCCATTCGGCTTCTGAATCAGACAAAAGCTCATGTTGTTCAAGTTGATCATTGTTATCTTGTGCAGTTGATATAATTGTTTCATCAAATGTAACAACTGGGTTTATTGGATTATCATCAAATAAAACCACTGTGGACATTTGATCAGTTATATGAGTAGATAACATAGAATCAGATTGAACAACTTGTTCATTGTCTGAGATAGAATTAGACGGAGAACCACTGTCATGTATCAGGCATGGATAAGAATCATTTGCTTGATACTGAGCATCAGTGTCATAGATTGGATTGGAATCACTTACCTGGAGTTCATGTGTGTCAGCCATTAGCAGCATATAAACAGTTCCATCTGAGTTATCCATGACAGGAGCATAAGAGGCAGTGTTTGTCATTCCATGAGATCTTCCAGATGTTGTTTCCACATGAGTAGTATCATCTTCCAGCTTGAACAAATTTGTCAGACGCGATTCCAGATAGCTGTGAAGAGTGATTTGTGGAGCAGGGAGGATGCTTTTCATGAATTTCCTTTGGAGACAAGACTGTAGAAGCTGATTCATTCGTAGGCCATTGTGTGACTGATGCATGACTTCAAGATGTTTCCACATTTCATGAGTACTAGCTTCAAAATCCAAGGTAGAATAGATGGAATTTGGAAGACCTAGAGTGATGTACCAACTTGCTTGGTAGTCAGCAACATGTTGGTTTAGGTCATGGCCAGTCAAAGTATCTTTGGTTTGTAGTTCAATGAAGCCTGTTGAGTCAGCAATGAATTTCATTTGATATGGTCCTTGAAGAATTGATTTCAGTATGAGATCAGCGTGTGGACGATCAACAACCGATTGTAAGAATCGTCGTTTCCAAGTAGTGTAGTTTCCATTAATCAACATAGGAGGATTTGATTCATTACCAAAGTGTAATACATGACGAGGGTCGGTACTGTGACGTGGAGTATAAGGAGAGTTTGAGTACGGTAGTTGAGACATGATGAAAGACTTGTGTGAAAATGGATCTTGTAGAAGGTATAAGTGTTATGCCAAGCCTTGAAAACTTTCCCAAGTGTGTTCTCGAAACTTTGTTGAAGAATATCTCGAAAAGCAGTGAAAGTCCAAAATTCTCGATAAATTACCAAAGTTCTCGAAAATTTACAAAATTTCTCGAAAAAATACAATTATCGAGAAAAATTTTAAGATTTTTTGAAATCTTTGAGTTTTATGAGTTTAGCAAAGTTCTTGAAAAAAATGAAAAAGATTTCGAAAGTTTTTCAAAGATCTCGAAAATCAGAAGATTTCGAAACTTTAGAAAAGTTCTCGAAAAGTTTCAATTTTTCGAAAAAAATTACAACAATTATCGAGATTATACAAGCTCGATAATATCCAACGAGGCAAAGTGTTTCCTTTCTTATACAAGAGAGAAAAGCACTAAGAAAGCAACGGAAACACCTTAGGAGCAAAGAGCAAAGTTCTCGAAAGATTAGGGTCTAAGGATTTCGAAAACTAGTCAAAACTAGGCAAATTTTTGTTTTTGTAAAAAGCAAGCCAAAAACACGTTTTTAATCAAAGATTCTTGTAAAACTAACCTTAAAATGATGAAATCTTAAAGAAAGTTGCAAACTTTAACAACTTTTCAAAAATTTGAAAATTTTCGAAAAATTGTACAAAAGTACGAATCAAAAATTTTTGAGAAATTTTGAAACTTTGTTGGTTGTTTGAGTTTGTAACACAAGTTTTGATGAAAAAGATGTGATAAAAACACGAAACAAACAAGAAAGTAACAAACTTTTTCAAAAAATAACGAGTAAAAAAATGTTTTATGGTTCGTTGGTTTACAAAAAAAAACAAAAATACACCTTCTTCTAGCGATTGATACCACTTGTTAGGTCACCATATTGTAAACACAAGTATTGATTTGATAGAAATAAGATGAGAAATAGAGTTTGGTTGATTAGATCAAATATGAAGAATAAAAGTGCAAGAGTTTCCTTATGAAAATGAAATAACCAACAAGAAATAGGATTACATAGATGTCCTATTTATAGGAGAGGAGCTAGGGCAACACTTCCCTATTCCTTCCTTTCTAATTCATGTGGGCTTAGGCCCATTGGACGTGTATTGGACTTACACGTTTACAAGATAAGTAAAATATACTAGCAACCTATTACAAATACTGAAATAACTGAGACTTGACTAAACGTTGATAAACTTAGGTCCTAACATGTTGCCTAGAAGATTTTAAGTGAGACTCACAACCAGGTTAAACAGATTTAACTTCAGACACAATAGATTTATTACTTTTAACTGATTTTGACTCTTCACTAGGAACACTTTTTGGTTCTGAATCAGAGTGCTTAGAGATGTTAGCAATGGACCCTGCACTGTCATTAGATTGACAGGTAGAGTACTCACTAGTTTTATCATCTGAAACCATTGTTTCAGGTACCTGTGGTCCCCTTTTTCCATAGACAAACAAGGAGTCATCAAGCTCAGGTCCTGGATTAGGAGTATAATCTCCACTTAAAGGTGGTGGAACTCCTTTAAAGTTATCAGTCTCAGCAAATATATTATATACATGTTTATCTACAGAATCTTCTTCTTTATAAACAAAAATAGTGTTTTCCATTTCCTCTTCATAGCTTAAAACTTCACTGTTTGACTTTATTTCAAAACCCAAACCTATTTTACTGTTTGAACTCATTCCTGAATCAATATGTCTAAATAGGTTTTTATGTGAGTTTTCCCATTTATCAATTTATGCTTTGTAGATTTTCTTTATCTTTTATAGCTTTCATACCAATCCTTCTATATCTTTTTAGTTTCTCATCTTTTTCATAAATTTCATTTGCCTGAAAAGTAAGTTTTTCATTCAAATTAGCTTGCTGTTTTTGATAGTTTTTAACCTGAGATTCTAAGGTTTTAACTGCATTTTCGTAAGCAAGTATTTTGACATCTAGCTCTTCTATTTGTTTTAATTGTTCATCACACCTAGCTTTAACACTATTGTAAGAATCAATACATAGCTTAGAACACAATTGTACCTCAGAGTTGGAGCTTATGGCCATGAGAGCATGATTTGTAGAATCCTCCTCATCAGTGTGCTCCACCCAGTTAACAACACCATCATCCATTGTTAGCAAGCCAACTTGACTTGATTCCTTCTTGTGTCCTTCTTCTAGATACATGGAGTTCCCCTTCTTCTTTTCATCAGTTGTCACCTTTGTTGTGCATTCCCTAGCAAAGTGACCAGTGTTGTTGCACTTGTAGCATTGGAGCTTTGATTTATTAAATCCAACTGGCTTGTTGCCATTGTATCTAATGTTTCTTCCAGTCTTCTTGAAAAATCTTTTCATTCTTTGTGCAATCATAGCTAATGCTCAATTGATGTCCATTTCTTCAATATCAACATCATTGATCTGATCAAGATCATCATGGATCAGATCTCTGTCTTCAGACCTCTTTGCAAAGAGAGAATAGAGGACTTCATAAGCAAAACCACTAGGAACATCTCTTTCCCTGGAGTCCCTTGAAGAAGAAGCATAACTGCCAGAATTAAAACTACAAGAATTAACCTTGTTAGTACTGGTCTTGCCCTGTCCAACAAAGGCAACATTGGCTGCACTGGAAGATGTTTTTAACCCCCTTTATTGTCCTGTTCAAAAACCCTATGGTTATTGAATAGGTCATCAATTGACCAAGTATCCACATATTCTTTTAGTCTCATAGACATGGCCACAGTTGACCATTCAGCAGGCAAGGATCTAAGAAACTTGTGATTTGCATCTTCAGTAGATACAGGGGATCCATGTGCTTCCAATTGAGAGAGCAGTTGTTGGAATTTGTCATAACCTTTCTCCAAACCTTCAGAACTAGGAATGTTGAATGCTTCAAATTGCTGCTTGAGAACAGCCTTCTGCATCTTTTTAGAGTTTGCATTCCCTCCAAAACGAGTCCTAATGGCTTCCCAGATATCTTTACATCATCCGTACCATGGAACCTTCTTAGGTGTTCCTTTGGTATGGCCATCAGAAGGATGGTCCTTGTTTTCCTCTCTTTCTCCACAGCATGGATCTCTGCAGCAGAGACTGTTGGAAATACTCTGACAGTACCATCCTTGCCTACAGAGATCCTCTTCTTTAAGTTACCATTCTGAATCACCTTCCATACATCATTATCAACATATTGCAAATAGTGCTCCATCTCCATAGCCCAGATCTCATACTCCTCCTTCTTGAGAATTGGGAGTTTGACATTGGATATGGTAGTTGATGTTGACACCAATTGTTGTTGTTGCTTTGGTTTGTCATTATTAGAGACAGCCTCTTCATGGTTTTGATTCATCAGAATCACTGTGATGGCTAGAGAATTCATCAACAACAGGAATAGACATTTTTGTGATTGGTGAGTGTTTGAGTGTTTGTGGTTATGATTTATGTGTTTCTTCTTACTCAGAGTCCCTCTACAGGCTCTGATACCACTTGTATGTCCAAAGTTCTGGATCTAAGTAGCCTTTGTAAGACAATAAACACATTGAATAAATCCAAAGTATTTATATGAGAAACTCGTAAGAACAATGTATACTTGATGTTAACGCGGAATATTAACACAAGCAGTAAGAATAACACAGGGATTTACTAACTTTTACTTCTATCTACTTTATAAAACTTGGCATAGAACTTAATGCCGCAGGGTTGCTTTTATACTATAAGGAAACCCTAATTCTACAAAACGTGTGAAAGGATACATGCATATCTTCTCCTAAGATATCTAACCGTGTGCATATCCTTTCCTATAATATCTCCTATGATATCTAACTTGTTAAGCGAAATAGACTTAACAGTCTAAACATAAACAGACTTAACTAGTGTCTGCCAGACTTAACTTAGTACTGGCAGACTTAACTATCTACCTGACTTAACTAACTATCCAGACTTAAGTCTGGTTACAAATAATACCCAACACTATCCTTAGTAACTTCGAGTCAATATTTCGGATTTGAGAGGGACGATCCTCATTCCCACATTCGATGGTTTAACAAGATCACTTCTACCATCAAATACAAGATTGTTCCTCAAGAAGCTATCAAGCTACTTCTTTTTCCTTTCTCTCTCGAGGGGGCTGCCCGGATTTGGCTCGAAAAACAACCCCTCGTTCTATTCAAACATGGGAAGACTTAATGTCAAAATTTGTGAATGAATTCTTTCCCTTGTCCAAAACCACAAGCCTTAAAAATGAAATCACCAAATTCACTCAAAATTTTGATGAATCCTTTAGTGAAGCGTGTGATCGTTTCAAAGAATTACTTCGCAAATGTCCTCCTCATGGTTTTTCCGAGTTGCATCAAATCGATACTTTCTACAATGGTTTGAACCAAACCGATCAAGACTCTTTGAATGCCGCCGCCGGTGGTAATCTTTTGAATCGGACTCCTAAAGATGCTTTAGCTATCATTGAGAACAAGTCTAAGGTTCGCACTTCACGAAGCAAGTCAACTGTTTCCCAAGTGAATGCAACCTCTTCTACCTCATCTCCGGTGAGTAATTCTAGCACCGATGCTAAGATTGACAAACTCACTGAAGCTATCTGATATGTGCTATTTTACACATACTTTTGACCTTAGTTTAAGTGTTGTAAAGACCAAAAACTAACATGAAACGCCAAAGATATCTTGTTTTTGTGTTTGTGATCGTGCAGGGAAGGATATTGCATAAATGGCATGAAAAGCAACCAAAAAGCCTAAAACGAGCACGAGATGTGAAAGAGAGTCTAAAAGCCGAGTCAAAGATGATATCTACTTAAGAAAAGCCCAAGACAAATGTATTCCTCAAAGGCTCGAAGAAAAATTCATGAGACACTTGTCCTCCACATTTGAGCAAGATGTCGTTTTTAAATCTTTTGAAGACCTTTGGAAGAAACGTCAACTCGAATCCTCAAGATTACATTAGTGTTACGTTTAATGTTTAAGAACGTTGAGTAGTTTGTAACTTAGTTTTCGTGCAATTTCATGAATTGTAAAGGTTCAAGGGCTAAACATGCAACATTGTCAAACTTGTACAAGCTCTTGACCTATAATTAGTGATCACCACCTCATTGGGAAGGTTGGCTAGTATGAGGAGTAGGAGTAGGGAGTAGAAATTAGTCTTAGCTTATTTTATGCTTTAGTGTAAGTTTACTTTTTAATACAAGCTTATTTAACGTCTTATTTTCTAGCTTATTTGAGTTCTTTACAAGCTTTATTTTACAAGTCTTTTAATCTTTGAGCTTATTTTCATGTTCTTAATCTTTCTAAAAAGCTTTTAAATACTTGTCACCTTTGCATGGTTTCTTTGAATCGAATGGTTTATCAAATAATGGGTTAGGGCTTGTTTGAGTGGCGTTAGCTTATATAGTAGCTTATTTGTGAGTAAAAATAGTTTTGTCATTAAGTTTTTATAAGTTTTTCCTAGTTCTAATCATTTGGTTCAAGATAATAAAAGTTCCAGCGTTTTCTTTTAGAATTTTGCGAGTATCAACTAGGGTTTTGCGAGTATGACACTTTGTTTTAAGTTTCTGCGAGTATGGTAGATATGAGTTGCGAGTAAGGAACTTTGAATTCTTGCGAGTATGGTTGCTTAATTTGTGAGTATGGTTTAGTAGTTAGGTTAGGGTTTTGCGAGTATGGTGGTTCGATTTTGCGAGTATGGGACAAATTGTCTTGCGAGTATGGAAGTAACATGTTAGCGAGTATGAAGATTAACTTGCGAGTATGGCTCTCTAGTTTTCTGCGAGTATGGTAACAAATGTTTGCGAGTATGGGTCTGGTTCCTTTCTTTTCTAGTTTCTTTTCTTTTACAAGCCAAGCTAGGCTTTTATTTCCCTCATCGTTTCATTGAGTGAGGTTTTCTATATTCCTACATCTAAACGTTATGCTGTCGAATTTTCTTAAAATCTTTTTAGTTACGTTTTCTTATTAAAATCTCGTGTCGTTTAGTTTTTAGTTTTAAACTCTTATTACGTTAAATGTTTTACAAGTCTTTTATTTTCTTTATCGCTTTAAGTTTTTAATATGAGTCTCGAGTAGTTTTTAAAACGTGTTCGCTTAGCGATTCGAGTTTGTGAATTTAGTGAGAGTGTTAAACGTTTGTGATAAGTAATCAAAAGATTACTTAGACATGTGAGTTAATTATTCGAAGAAGAAATCTTTGAACGATTAATTCACTCGTCTTGAGTTAATATCTTTTCAAAAGATTAATCAACAACTAATCTCGAGAAAGGAGAATAACTCGTTGCAAACTTTTACCTCAAGCTTAATGAACTTATTTGCGTCGCTTTGCAAACACATTGTCTTTTAAATTCATTTACCGCTTTCATTACTTATCACTTTTAATTACCGCTTTATTTAGTCGTTTTATTACATGTCTCTTTACTTGTTTACTTATTTTGTGTCGCTTTATCGCTTTCCTTTACTTTAATTGCATTTTAATTTGTCGTTGTAGTATAATCAAACCAAATCTTCTTTTAAACCTTATTCACTACACATAGCTCACGATCTTGAGTGACGAGATCAGTTCAACCCTCGTTGGGACAACGATCCGTGGTTTGAGCTTGTACTTTGCTCCCGCGACACATCACTATCCAAGCATTGGTTCTTTCCAAACAAAAGAAACTTTCTTCTCAACAAACTTCTTCTCCCGTTCAAGTCAAAGCGGTGGAAGAAACTTGTGTCACTTGTGGTGGACCGCATGCTTACTACAATTGTACTACCACCGATGGTAGTCAATTTGAGGTTAAAGCCGTAGCCGGGTCTTACAACCAAGGAGGTAACCAATACCGTCCTCAAGTTAACCCGAACTATCGTGCTAGCAATCAAAGTGGACCACCCGGATTTTCTCAACCCAACAATCCAAATAGATTCAATCAAAATCAACCCAGAGGGCAAAATGTTCAAAACCAATTTCAAGCCCCGATCAATCAACACCCAAACCAAGGGGTTAACTTCAACCAAGGTTTTCAAGCTCCTAATTAACAAGCCTCAATTGTTCCCTCCAATGAACTTGCTAATTACATCAAAGAAAATGAGGCTAACATGAGGGCAATGCAAACTCAAATCAACACTTTGAAATATGATTTTCAAACTTCAATGTCAAAACAAGGTAATGAGCTAAAAAATGAACTTAGGAATACGAATCACAAGATTGATCAATCTCAAAGCAAAATTGAGAACATGTTTGCTAGTCTCATGAATCAAATGAATCAATCTTCTACTTCTAGATCTCTCTTGGGAAACACCATTCCCAATCCAAAGGGAGAATTGAAAGCTATCACCACTCGTAGTGGTAAAGCTTATGATGGACCCTCGATTCCTACTCTTTCTCCGGTGAAGGAAGTAGAACGAGTGACCAAGGTAATCAAGGACAAGGTGCATTCTTCAAGCCCACAAAGTACCGCATACATCCAACCTTCGATCGTCCAAACTTCTATTCCGGAACCTGATGTTCCGAAGACCAATCTTAAGCCTTCAATTCCATATCCTTCAAGTCTTAATGATCAAAAGCTCCGTGATAAAACAAATAACCAAATGAAGAAGTTTCTTGAAATCTTTCAAAAGTTACACTTCGACATTAGTTTTGCGGATGCTCTTCTCTACATGCCAAAGTTTGCTTCCACATTCAAGAGTCTCTTTAGTAATAAGGAAAAATTGTTTGAGCTAACTAAGACTCCATTGAACGAGAATTGTTCGGCGGTGCTTCTTAAAAAGTTGCCCGAAAAATTAGGAGACCCCGACAAATTTCTTATTCCTTGTGATTTTCAGAAGCTAGATGAGTGCTTAGCCTTAGCCGATCTCGGCGCAAGCATCAATCTAATGCCTCTTTTTTTGGGCAAAAGCTTTCTCTTCCGGAGCTTACTCCAACACAAATGACTCTAGAATTAGCAAACCGATCGGTTACTATTCCAAAAGGTATTGCTGAAGATGTCTTTGTGAAGGTTGGCAAGTTCCATTTTCCTGCAGACTTCATAGTAGTCGATTTTGATGCCGATCCCCGTGTTCCCCTTATCTTGGGAAGACCATTCTTGAAAACGGCTCGTGCATTAATCGATGTCTACGAAGGTGAGATGACTCTAAGAGTCNTTTTTTGGGCAAAAGCTTTCTCTTCCGGAGCTTACTCCAACACAAATGACTCTAGAATTAGCAAACCGATCGGTTACTATTCCAAAAGGTATTGCTGAAGATGTCTTTGTGAAGGTTGGCAAGTTCCATTTTCCTGCAGACTTCATAGTAGTCGATTTTGATGCCGATCCCCGTGTTCCCCTTATCTTGGGAAGACCATTCTTGAAAACGGCTCGTGCATTAATCGATGTCTACGAAGGTGAGATGACTCTAAGAGTCGGAGATGAAAAATTGGTCATAAATATTGAGAGTACTTCAAAAGATCTTCTCGAGCATGAAAGCGAATCAATTAATCAAATTGATATCTTTGATGTTACATGCGATGAATACTTTCATGAAGTGCTAAATATTCAAAGATCAATTGATTCTACCATTGATATCTCTTCCCCCTCTCTCAATCCATTTGAGGGAGGTGACTTCATTTTGGAAGAGATTGAAGCTTATTTATCATGTGATTCGGGAATTGATAATGATGTTATTGATCCTGAGGAAGACAAACTTCTCCTTGAGAAATTACTTAATGATGATCCATCATCTCTTCCTCCAAAAGAACTTCATAATGAGGAGATCAAATCTGTTGAAAATTCTAATGATCCTCCTGAGGTCGAACTTTAGGACTTACCACCTCATCTCAAATATGCATTTTTAGAAGGTACCGATAAATTACCCATCATAATTGCTAAAGACTTGAATGTTGAGGAAAAAGCCGCTCTCTTAAAGGTTCTAAAGTCACACAAGCGAGCCATCGCTTGGAAACTTTCCGACATTAAGGGTATTAACACGGAATTTTGTATGCACAAGATTTTAATGGAAGATGATTTTAAATCAGCGATTCAACAACAAAGTAGGATGAATCCTAAAATCCACGAGGTTATTAAACAAGAATTTATAAAACTCCTTGATGCCGGATTGATTTACCCTATTTCGGATAGTCCTTGGGTGAGCCCCATTCATTGTGTGCCCAAGAAGGGTGGTATTACGGTTGTTACAAACGATGAAAATGAGTTAATTCCTACTCGATTGGTAATGGGATGGCGTGTGTGTATTGACTACCGAAAGTTAAATGAAGCCACCCAAAAACACCACTTTCCTTTTCCTTTCATGGACCAAATGCTCGAAAGACTAGCTGGAAACGAATACTATTGTTTTCTTGACGGTTTCTCGGGTTACTTCTAAATTTCTATCACTCCACAAGACCAAGAAAAGACCACTTTCACGTGCCCATACGGAACGTTTGCTTATCGATGCATGCCTTTTGGCTTGTGTAATGCTCCTAGCACGTTTCAAAGATGTATGATGGCATGTTTAACGACACGATTAGGAAAACTATGGAGGTCTTTATGGATGATTTCTCGGTCGTTGGGAATTCTTTTGAAACATGTCTATCACATTTGGACAAAATGCTTCAACATTGTGAAGATACTAATCTTTGTCTAAATTGGGAGAAAAGTCATTTCATGGTCAAAGAAGGCATTGTCCTTGGCCACAAAATTTCTAAGAGCGGGATTGAGGTCGACAAAGCTAAAGTTGATGTCATTGCTAAACTACCTCCTCTTACAACTGTTAAAGGTGTTCGGAGTTTTCTTGGACATGCCGGTTTCTATCATAGATTCATTCAAGATTTCTAAAAAATCTCCAGGCCAATGACCCAACTTCTCGAAAAAGAAACTCTATTTGTATTTTCTCAAGAGTGCATTGAAGCTTTTCAAACCCTTAAGAAAAAGCTTACTAAAGCACCTATCTTAGTTGCCCCCGATTGGGACCTACCTTTTGAGATTATGTGCAATGCAAGTGATTTTGCCATCGGTGCGGTCTTGGGGCAACGAAAAACCAAGCATTTTCAGCCTATACATTATGCAAGCAAAACTTTGACCGAGGCTCAAGCTCATTACACCACAACTGAAAAAGAATTGTTAGTCTTGGTGTATGCTTTAGAGAAATTCCGGCCATACTTGATCTTGACCAAAACCATAGTGTATACGGATCACTTGGCTCTCAAATATCTATTTGCAAAACAAGATGCAAAGCCGAGATTGCTCCGATGGGTTATCCTCCTACAAGAATTTGATATCATTATCCGTGATAAAAAAGGAGCTGAGAACCTTGCTGCTGATCACTTGTCCCGATTAGAGAACCCTCATCAAAGTATTCTCGAGAAAAAGGAAATAAATGAAACATTTCCTCTCGAGACACTTAATGTGATATCTTTTCATGGTAATTCTAGTACCCCATGGTTTGCCGACTTTGCAAACTACCATGCGGGGAACTTTGTTGTTATATGGATGTCGTCCCAACAAAAGAACAAATTCTTCAAAGATGTGAAGCATTACTTTTAGGATGACCCATATTTGTTTAAAGTTTGTGCGGATCAAGTCGTCCGACGGTGTGTTCACGGCCAAGAAGCCATGGAAATTCTTAAGGCTTGTCATAATGGACCCACCGGGGGACATCACGGCCCGAACTACACCGCCAAGAAAGTATTTAATTCCGGTTTCTATTGGCCCACAATTTACAAGGACGCCCATGACTTAGTCAAATCTTGTGACTCTTGTCAACGTCATGGGAAATTTTTGCAAAGAGATGAAATGACGCAAATCTTGTATATCTTGTGACTCTTGTCAACGTCACGGGAAAAAGGGGCAAGTGGAAGTTTCCAACCATGGTTTAAAAAGAATTCTGGAAAGGACCGTAGGTGATAACCGTGCCTCTTGGTCGGATAAGTTGGATGATGTACTTTGGGCCTTCCGTACCGTTTACAAAATACCCATCGGGTGAACTCCTTACAAGCTTGTGTGCGGAAAGGCGTGTCATCTACAGATTGAGCTTGAGCACAAAGCCTATTGGGCCTTAAAGCATGCCAACTTTGACCTAAAGTCCGGGGGTGATCACCGGAAAATTCAACTCAGTGAGTTAAATGAACTTCGTGAGCAAGCCTACGAGAACTCTTTAATCTACAAAGAAGATCCATGACTCCAAAATCAAGAACCGCGTTTTTAACGTTGGTGATCGAGTCCTTCTTTTTAACTCTCGATTGGAGATATTCTCGGGTAGACTTAAAACCCGTTGGACTGGACCATTCACCATTGCCAAAGTCTTTCCTTATGGTACCGTCGGGTTATCTCAAACCGACGGACAAAACTTCAATGTGAACGGTCATAGGTTGAAGCATTACTTTGGAGGGGATATAGTACCCATGGTTGTCCCGGATCTCTAAACTTTTCCCACGAACCAATGAATTTGGGGTCGAGTCAAGCTAGTGACTCGGTTACCAAAAACATTAGCACCACATGGGTGACAACCCATGTTTCTGACTTCTTTCTATTTTCTAACACTAAGTGTGGGGGAATTCCCCTGTTGTCCTTTGTTTGTGTGTTGTTTGCTCATGTTTTCAGATTTCCCTTGGATCGTGATGATTGACGCGCCTATTTTCAATCCAGCCGCCCAATATCCTAACTTGTTGCTAACGTTTATCTAGGTATATCTTTTTAGTCGCCGTAGACTCTAAATCTGCTAGTCGCCGTAGACTCTAAATCCGAGTCCACCTCATACTCTTCCTCTTCACTTATCCATCCATTCTGGTTTCCCCCTGCTGTGGTAGTGGACGACTAGCAAAGCCACTTCTGAGGTTTCTCTCTTCCTCCTCCACACGATCTACAAATGCATACAAATTTCAGGGTCTAGCCCAAACTACTCCTCCATCTTCTAGGAATTGGGGACACTTTCCAAGGTAATTAGTGGTGAAACCTTCCTTATCAGCCACCTCTCGTCTCGTACCATTCCACCTCCTTTCCATCCATATTCTCTAAGGTTAACTTCTCCTTAATCGCACATGGAAACATAGGGACTAGGATCCTTTTGTTGGTCCGCTTCTCTCCACCAATCCTCTTGCAACTCGTAGCAACAACGGTAGTCCAACGTCTCCTTTTAAAGTGCCTAGCCTGTCTTTGAGTATCCTTAATGATGTGAGCTATCATTTCTTTAGGGTTTCCATCGGATGGACCAGAACGGCGAGTGTTAACCATCTAAACAATTATATTTGTGTGCTTTTGAGTTTGTTTTCAAAACTTAGTTTTATGAATAGAGCTTTGGTTGATCTTTATGTGAATATGTTTTCCTTTTAAAATCTTAAAACGTTTTGTAACAAATCATCTATTAAGTTAAACTCAATATGAGGAGTGTGAATAATAATCTATTAGATCATATCATATAATTATACAAACCATCACAATATTAACTTGTAACTATAACACAATCAATCATCATGACAATATAAGCAACAACCAACACATATATGCAAGCATAGATATAAAGCGATAAATGCAAGAATAAATGTAAAGAGATAAGAGAAAGAAGATGCAAACCGGACACGATGATTTATAGTGGTTCGGCTACAAGGACACCTTCCTTGCCCTACTCCACTCCCCGAGTCACATACTCGAGAGTTCACAACACTACTGATTGGCTCAGAAACAGTTAACTAAAGTCAACCAAGGATTTGGTCAACAAAAGTCAAGCCATTTAGGGCTCAATGCAATGATCCAAGGAGTATAGAAATATTCACGGGTCGTTAAGTCCCGACGAGGAGTGAATTGTATCGAAAACGAATTTGTGATCGGGTGAATTTGGACAGGAAAGGGTTTGAGATGATTACACTAAGGAAATGTAAATGAAATAGCTTAAACAAGCTATGAGAACAAATACTAGAAAGCAAATTACCTAAAAACGTTTAAAATCTAAAAACGCGAAAATTAAATCAAAACTACGTTAATGTACAAAATAAAACGCGAGTTTAAAGAAATAAAAAGCCTACGGATATGAAAATTACTTTTTTACAAACCTAATTGTTGGGAATAAAGCTAACAGTTACCACTGATAGGCTTGTGGAAGACACTGCTGAAGAATGCACTAGCAGTGGAAACTCATTACCACTGCTAGTACATATTATTACCACTGCTTACTAGATAACTGTTATGTATTCGTGTATAGAT
>LBNU01008749.1:1162-32316 GCA_014162995.1 Artemisia annua
TGGAGTAGGACGAAGAGGAGATTCGTAGCCGAACCACTATAAATCCTTTGTCTCACGGTGCCATTTTTCCAACTCTATCCTTTTACTTATTTACTTACTTTCACATTTGTCATATCATATACTTGTTGATATCGTTGATTATAATTGTGCAAGTCTATTGGTGAAACATAAAGTTTGAATTGGTGCTTTGATAAACAAGGTTTTTGTAAATTAAAAAGACGTAAAACTATTCAACCCCCCTTCTAGTTTTCCACACAATTTTAACAAAATACATGTCTCTATCAATAATTAGAACAAATGGTATCTTGCAAACTTCATTATCATTAGCATTCAAAATCATCCAATGTTCTTCGGTGCATAATCATGATTCATGAAAGTTTTCAATCCCAAATATATCTAATTATCTAAAATACTCTGTGTTCCTTATCATGAAAAGCAAATTTATTCCTCATTTTGACCTTAATGGACAACGATAAGAGGGAATCAACTAATTGGATGTTTGGTCTACCACATCAATTCCCTAAACCGAAGCTACACAATCAATCAACCTCATAATATAAGCAAGTATATTTTTACAGTCTATATTCAACTAAACCGAAGCTACATCCAACTTAAATTCAAGTAATCTTAAACACTATTCTGGTAGGTCAAATTCGGTTTAGTTGAATGTTGTTATTTCAGCAATCTTAAAAACTATTCTGGTAACAATAATAAAATAGCTTCATCTTTTTAACACAAATCATCAAAACCACACAAAAATCCCTGAAATTGATTCATAAAAATAAGAGATTAGGTCTTACCAGGCATATCAATTATAAAAAAAGAAAACCCTGAAATTGATTCATTAACTGGTATGAACCCTAGAATTGGGTTTTTTTTGTGAAGTTAGGTTTCTGATTAATTAATCATCGGCCATGATCGATGCCCGAAAAACCCCCATCTCTGATCATCTTCTTCATCATCTGCCTTCATGCGTGTGTATCTGGATTGTTCTAAGCTTTATGTGTGTGGTGTCCGTATACTTATCCAAAGGATTTATTTTTATTTTTCTGGACCAGACAAACAGGCCATGGACCACACAAACAGGCTCTAGGAGCCCAATTGTTTTTGGCGGGAAAGTAGCCACGCAAAACGACGTCGTGGACTTTGCTAATTAATATTGTAATTACTACTTGAAAAGGGTCGAAAGATTTGGCTAGTATTTTATGATTCTCAACATATGTCTATGTATGTTGACCAATTGAAGGAGAAATCGCTTTTGTATTGAAATAAACAATAAGAGTTTGAATTATTGTAACTAGTACTTCGACTTGTTAACCACTCGTTCAAGTACTAGCAGACATAAGTCTTGAATCACAAACATCAACTGATGAAACGTTATTTTGACGAAAACAACTTATCATTTGTTAAGAACCATTGAGATCATTATGATATGCCATCACTAAGTTATAGGAACTATCCAAGTAATCATATCTGTCTCATATTTGAAGTTCATAACAACTGCATAAGTCTTCTAAATTATCTTGATTAGTTAATTGATACATAAGAGCAAACCTCAGTCCCTGTGGAATGACCTGGTCTTACCAAAACTCTTTACTACAAACGAGGGTTATACTTTTACCCGTGTGTTTTGAGTAATAAGGAAATCGGTAAAATTAGTTTAATAAATATAAAGCTTTCGAAACACATCAGTAGTTAAACAAACAAATATATGAAAAAATATTGCATAATTTAACAAATCTCATTATAAGTTTTTAAAAAAATGATTTTTAACAGATCATATTAACGGAGGGTGTTTGAAGGTTTTACTTGGAATTCCTAAAATCTGCCTTCTCTTGTATTGAACATCTTCTGCCAGCAAATGCCATGTTTCCAACCAAACAGTCAAAGGCGTTGTAAGTTCCCTTTGAGAAAGCAATGTGACAAAGAGTTCACGAAGATGTTCAGCGGACGCCAAATGGGCTGCGTCTTTGATACTTTCAACGTACTCTTTATCGTCCTCCAAAAGGCCGGCTGCGTAGCAAGCGTCTTTGTAGGTAGGATAAATGACACCGTTAACCTTTCTAATCTCGGCGTGGTTCTGACATCCTTTGGCACTGTTCGGCAACATCCTACAATAGTAAGCATCTCCTGTTCCTATTGGAACACTATGAATTCTTCCGATGGCTCTACCTTGTTTTCTAAGTCTCCAAATTCTTTTATCCACTAACCACACATACTTTGTAGGAAACTCAGCATAAGTTAACTCCCTTGCATTCGGAAAATCTTGATTCATTTTCATCCAACCATCGAACATAGAAGCACCAACAGTTGGTTTTTGAATAACAGCTTCAAGGTCTGCGTTTTCGTCATATACAACTGGCTGCTCGCCTTCAAGATGAAAGGATAACCTCTCGACGTTCGGTGTTCTATAATGAATCTCAAACCCAAATATCCTCCATGCAGCCTCGCAGGCAGATAGGTACCTACAATCAAAGAATGCCTTAATCTCAGTAACTTGTTAGGAGACATAGATGAAACCCTAAAAGAGTTGTGTATTGATTTAAAATAAGAAAGTTGACGAACGATTATAAAACACAATTTTACCGGCAATCCAAGAACGCCTTAATCTCATCAACAGCTACGTCAACTTGTTCACCGTCTGCTGTAGTACCCGACTTATACAACTGTGCCGACACTCTATCCGGACCTTTGTTGATATACTTAAACAAATACTTGATTCAACCGGTCTGGTTACACCACTCAACATTAATGTGGCATTGATAACGTTTGAGAAGCATAACATTATACGGGATAACATAACCGTTATGCAACTTATGTCCATTTTTTTCCACATATTTTCCGTTGTCCCGTCTTCTAGAAACGGGGTAGCCGTCCGCGTCAACGGAGCTGCGTTATGTGAATTTTTTAGGAAAGTGTTTTGTACATTTACCCTCATCCGTACAAACCTGTTTTGGTTCATCTTCACCGCAAGGACCATGCATCATAAAATCAGAAACGAACTTTTACAAATCTGGGTCCTCATCTTTATCTGGTATCTCGATGGAAATGTATTTATCAATCTGATCAGCGTTTGGGACCTTGTCGTCCTTGTGCAAGAACAAACAAACATGCGCATGAGGAAGTCCTCGTTTTTGGAACTCAACGGTGTACACAANGTACAAACCTGTTTTGGTTCATCTTCACCGCAAGGACCATGCATCATAAAATCAGAAACGAACTTTTACAAATCTGGGTCCTCATCTTTATCTGGTATCTCGATGGAAATGTATTTATCAATCTGATCAGCGTTTGGGACCTTGTCGTCCTTGTGCAAGAACAAACAAACATGCGCATGAGGAAGTCCTCGTTTTTGGAACTCAACGGTGTACACAACTGCAATTTTTTTTAACAATTATTTTTTAGAATACTTATGTATAAAATTCGTGAAATAAAATAGAATTCATTATGATAAACATATAAATATATTGTAAAATCTTATTTACATTACCTGCTTGTACGCGTCCAAATAAATGCAGGTCTTTCAAATCCTTCATTAACTGGTCCAGTTTCATTTTAAAAACTCTTGTTAGCACATCAGGCCGATCTGTAGCCGTAGGTTATGCTCTCGCATGTATCTTGCAATCTCCGGCCAGTTAGGATTGCAAGTAACGGTTATAAACAAATCTGGACAGCCATACCATCGACACAACGCCATGGCATCCATATAGTTTTGTTTCAAGTACCTTGGTCCGCCGGTAAAAGTAGAAGGCAAGATGACGGGCTTTCCAAGGGTAGTGGGGTCGCTATTCCCAGATGCAACACTTTGTCGAATGTTCGAGTACGTATCACATCTAAGTTTTGTCTGTTTTGATCGATGGTAAAACAAACGTTCCGTCTCAACCATAGTGTAACCATCCACAAGAAATTGCTGAAATAAACGACCTCCACGCGTAAATAAATTTTCCTGATTTGGACGGTCCATTATCTGAAAAGCAAACCAGTCCCTCATAGTAGCTGTTTTGTCCTTCTTATCGATGGACGGTTCCGAGCTTTCAGACCGAACAGAGCGTTTGGCAGGTTGCTTTCTATGTGGTATACCCATATAATAACCATCTTGCGCCCGTGGCATCAACAAAGGGTATTGCAAATGAAGGTACATAGGATGGAAAATGTTGATACGTTGTAAACCTTCATGATGCTTTTGTATCACAATATCTCTACCTTCTACACATGTATTGAAGTCACCTACAATAAGACCAGTTGCCCCTCTTTGTAATAAGCTTTATCTTTATATTCTGCTCGTTGTCTTCGTTGTACCGGTCACGCGCTCTTATAAATGTTTGAACCAAATCACTGGAGGAGTCTAAAACATCTCTTACCTGACCTATAATGTTGCTATCAATACGGTCATCTGAAGTGGTAGCACCAGATGATGACGAAGAACTGCTGCAAAGTAGATGGTTCATGTGATTAGAGCTTATTTCATAATTTTGTTACAAAACATGTTTTACTCAAATGGATAAACAAAATAAAATCTTACGCAACGCATATTACCTTAGGGATTTTGCTCGATTCTCATTTTCGTTAGCCGTGTCATATATAGAAAGCTGGGCAAATTTAGGATTATGACCTGCTTCTGGAAGAAAACTACCCATACTATGGTATGTTTGTCCGTGCAGCCGGAAAACGTATGGAGCACGGCCTTGCTTATTTATTGTATCGTCCACCTGTCCACCCATAGAAGTGAATGAAAACATGCTATTGTATGTCCGAATATTCTTTTTGAAATTTTTACTCTTAGCATCGTCATTAAAAATACAAATCATGCCACGGCTCTGGAGCAAGCGGCGGTTGTCTGATAAACACCTTCCCCTTGCCACAGCATATAGTATAGGGTTTGTTTGTTGGATTAGCGTTTCCTTTTCTTGCTTCCGGCTCCCATACCAAAGCATGACATTCTGTGCACTCAAACGTCGGATCACCAAGATCATAGTACTCTGCAAATATAAAAATATGCTACTAACCGGTCATGTGAAATTCATAATAACTTTTTTGAATTAGCCGTTGAATTGAATTTATAGAATTACCTTCAGATACACCAATGTACTTGTCGTATTCTTTCCTTACATCCCCATCTTCAACATTAAGATTAAATCTAACCGGCGTGCGAGACTGTAAAGATGGTCTCTTAGACCTCTTTGTTCTTCTTGATGACTCACCTACTTCAAAGGCTGATGTTTGTGTTACTATAGCAGGAATGGTTGTTGTAACACCACGCGTTGATGTTATGTTGTTGCATTAATTAACACAACCAACCGAAGTCCGTGGGGTGTGCAAAGAAACTGTAAACATCATCACGGACATAAGTAAAGCTAAATTAAACATGTAAAAATGTTGGTCTACCAATATTTTGTCTTTAAAAACTTACCGTTTGAAACATCAGTGACAGGAGATTGTTGTCTACGTGTGGCGTTAACTGGCGTGACTGGATTACAACTTGTTGCCAAAGCATTGGACGTGGTTCTACTATGACTAACTGTGGCACTCGTGTTCAAAGCAACGGGAGTTGGTGATTCTATAAATAAATTAAGTAACGGAGTTAGAATTCTTTACTTGTTACAAAGCGTATAGTATAACACACATGTATAAGTTTCTTACCAGATGAGTTTGCAGAAGACGGAGTTCTAATGAATGCATTAGAGGAAGGACTTGTTGTAACGGTTGGTTGGCTGGCCATGAGTGCAAAAGGACCTACGAAATTGGTGCGAACCACATATATGTCAGATGTGTATGTGTAAATTATGTTGTTACACGAATCATGATTGTGTACCAATAGTCTTAATTAACAAACATATAGAATAACTTTAATCCCAAATTTATGATGCAAATGCGAGTTTAAAAAATACCGTTTGAAAAACCGTGCAAAGGAAATTGTCTTTTACGTGTTGCAGCAACCGTAGATGGTTGATGATCACTTCTTGGCAAAGAAATAGACAAAACTCCTCTAAGATTAGCATTGCCAACTGTTTTTCAAACAACAGATTGGAGTTAGGAAGACCATCACTTTTACGTATATGAGCGTTATAATAAAGATACTAATGTTTCTCACCAATTGAATTTTCTGAAATTGGACTTCTTAGAAGACCTAATGATGAAGAAGTTGTGGGAAAATTCGTTTGTGGGAGTGACGTTTGTGACACGATCTGTAGATTTTGTGTAAACATTTGTTCCTTGGTGTGCATTTTGATTAGGTAACGGATTCACTCCTGATATAATGTAAAAAAGAAACATCATGTTACAAAAGTATATTTATTAAAAAGGCAATACAAAAGTATCTTTAAAAACTACATGGTTTTTGCTACAAAGAATACATGTGTCACCTAATTGTGATTGAAAATTTAAAGCTGCAGTTCGCCTAACATGTGTAGCGTCAGCTGGAGTAAACGGTGATAACTGAGTTGCAAGCGGGACGTGATTATTTAAGGGCAATATGTTGTTTTTTGTTTGCCCAAATAATCCTGAATGCATGTAAATACTTTATGAGAATTTTAATTGCTTTTGTAACCAATATAACATAAAGAAATATGAGCAATAGATAGCTTTGTATGTTGTTAGTTAAGAAGTAACTCACGGTTAGTAACGTCTCCAAGAAGTAGTCTATTATAAGTTCCTGGTTGCTGGTGTGTAGACTGCATAGATGAAGCTATAATTTGAAACAAAAACATGATTACCCAAAATAAAAACAAAAAGTCCTTCAAACAGCTTAAATGTATTAAGAGGTATGTTGGAACACCTGCATGCTTTGATGGTTGCGTTGAAGATGTATTTGATAACGAAAATGCTGGCACATTTTCCTTGAGTGGATCATCTAATGCATACAAACATACTAAGTTATAAAGCATAAAAGCAAGTTATATCATGTTGTTTTATATATATAACGAAACTTACATGTGAGAAGCTCTGCCAAAGAAACTCTATTGCTTGAAGGTGGTGTGAGTAGATCTGACAATGGAACTCTTTGGTTTGAAACTTGACGCGTCNAAAAACATGATTACCCAAAATAAAAACAAAAAGTCCTTCAAACAGCTTAAATGTATTAAGAGGTATGTTGGAACACCTGCATGCTTTGATGGTTGCGTTGAAGATGTATTTGATAACGAAAATGCTGGCACATTTTCCTTGAGTGGATCATCTAATGCATACAAACATACTAAGTTATAAAGCATAAAAGCAAGTTATATCATGTTGTTTTATATATATAACGAAACTTACATGTGAGAAGCTCTGCCAAAGAAACTCTATTGCTTGAAGGTGGTGTGAGTAGATCTGACAATGGAACTCTTTGGTTTGAAACTTGACGCGTCGGTATTTGTGTTAAAGGAACCACTTTGCTGATTTAAAGGTTGATGGTTTTGACCGGAAAACATTGGTTCTTTACGTTTTCTTAAAACGGGTTGTTTGTTTTTATCCATGGTACCTTATGGTTGTTTAAACTTTCCTGGTTTGAAGGTTGAAGGTTCGTCTAACAGAAGACCATAGAATTTTAAACTTGTGTTATTAGGTGTTGTGTAACTACAATTTCGATTAAAAAGGCCAATGATTTTTCAAAAATTCAAAATTTTGATATCATTTAATTGGAACATAAATGAGCCTTGAATAAAAGGATACGTATCATATTTTTGGTCAAGTGATTAGGACTATTTTTGTAAAGTATTCAACCGGTATATTAATTAGACTATGAAATATTTGTAACTGAAATTTTTTTTTATTAATGACCTTAATTGACATTAATTGAAATTAAACAAACTCTTGTAAACGTAACTGAATAACATCTCCATATTGCTCCAACAATAATCACGTTTTATTCAAAGGTATTACATCAAACAACTCCATAGATATCTTAAATCTTAAAATCAAAATATATTCTTTAACAAAAGTGAAAGAACATTAATGAGTTTAATAAAAGTTCAATCTTCACTGAAGAAGTTTAAATCCACAACATAGTCATCAGTTAACTCATGACCCATTGTGCGTAGTTGGTTGATCAATCGATCTGCCTTTAGAATCTTCGTCTTTACACCGTTTAGAACCTTTTGACACTCATCATGATCACCTACATTGACTTTAAGCCAGTCAAGAAGAATGGATTCATCAAGGTCATCATATCCTAAAAACGACATGCATAAATATGTAGTTAGTATAAAAAGACATATGTATTTAAGTTTAGTGAACAAAGTATATAAGATACCTTTTTTTTCCCTTCTTCAAATACTGATGCAAGAAACCTCAATGCTTCGTCAACTCGTAGTTTGATTGGATTTTATCCCATGTTGAGTGTTTGGTTGGATTGATGGTTTAGCATCATAAAAAATTGAGTCTTTCAATTTGGAGTTATTGTCAGGAACGGATGAATTGGTATCTTCAATGATTTTAGGATTTGATGATGCCATGGAAAATCCGTATTTAGATGTAGGTATAAGGAGATATACATCAATTAGGATGAGGAGTATATATATACATATGTCTTGGTGATCTTTCATGGTTTAGGGTTAGTATGGTGTTACAATATTTACACATGTGCTCCTTCATTATTAGAATTATGTTAACTATGGTTTTACATGTATGGTTTTTTATAAAATCGATAAAGAAAATATGTATACATAGTGAACAACACGGCTAAATGTAGTAATGCAAATCAGCTGTGTAAAAATTAAGATAAAATAATGCATAAAATGAGCTTCATAAAAAGGCAACACATAAAAGTAGTTTATAAAAAACATAGTAAACTATAAATAACATAAAACCAAATAATGTAATTATTTTGAAAATGCTGACCACGTGCAATTACGATGTTTTGAATATCAAAAATCGTCATCGTCGTCTTCATCATCCGTATCACTGGAAGGTGCATCTCCATCGTCAATGAAATCGGCTAAGTCAGATCCATCGTCTACTTCTTCCGTAGATTCCTCACTATTAATTTCAAGATCACTTAAGCCAATTCCGTCTTCCTCATCCGTACCTTCTTCAATCGTATCGTTAAAATGAACGGCATTATCTACAATAATGTCATCAAGGTCATCACCTATTTCTTGGTCAATAAGCCCAAACGGATTTGATGACGACGTCCTTCGTTTCTTGTTCAAAGGACTAAAACTAATACTTTCATCTTCATCCGGTTCCTATGTCAAAGAGTAAAATAATATAACTTGTAATAGTATGTTTTAAGTATATATATTATAAATATAGCACTTTAAAAAATAATATATCATTTGCCGAAATTAATACCACTTTAGCATTATTTTTAAGGTCATCATTGTCCATTTTATTTAGGGAGAATGCTTGTACAGATTCGTCGTCAGAAGATGAAATATCAACAACATTGTTTCCAACAACACCACCATTCTTTATAAGTCTTCCGCATTTGCGCGGGGCGGGAACAGCCTACAGATTTAAAAAAAAACTAAGCATTATTTTATGTAAGTTTCAATATGATGTAAAGTGTTGGGTGAAATATATAGTTGTAATTCTTACCACGTCATCATCCGAAATATTGATAACCTGTTTACCTTTACCTGGCACATCCGTAGAATTTGACGCTTTAGCATCTTCTTCTTGTTTGCTTGTCTACATTGAAAACAACATAAAAATTGAAAAATAAAGTATACACATTCGTATCACAAATTAATTCAAAATTAAAGATAAGTATGATGATGTATTGAAATTTATAAAGATAGATGTGTACCTTTGATGATTTATTGTTCACCATAATGTGATGTTAAGAAAAACGTTTGAATATGATTCGTGAATGAAGATTACACGTTTTTATACTATCTCTTTATATGAAGGTCACCATATATTAGGAATAGATTTATAGCATATTGTATAATATTTGTAGATTACACATAATTTGTTATAACTTCATATGCAAGAAATGTTTGTTATAAATAAAATTCTTTAAACAAAAAAATCTTTGCCTAAAATTATGAACAAAAGTGTATAATTATCACAAGAAAAACGTTTTTATGTACAAATATAAGTTATTACCATATTTTGTTGTTATTCCAAATTATATAAACACATTGAAATATTGGATGGTAATTTCACTATTTAAGGTCCATTACAAAATCAAAGGTTAACCCATTAAAATTGTAGCCCAAACATAATTGTGGTACATTATCTAACCTATAGCAATTTTTTTAGCCCAAGCATAAAATAAAGAAATTGTCATAAAGGTATATTAACATAGTCTTCAACTTAATGATATAAATGATGGTAAAAAATTAGTTTTACTGTATCAATGCATATCATCATTGAGAATACAACTTGTGTATGGGTTAGCGTGATTGTGATGAAAGAATAAGTTAGCCACAATTTAATAGCACACTAAACTTCTCATCTACTCATTTTCTTATCTTCTCCAAATCCTTCCAAAATCCAGTTTGTATAATCGAACATCAGGTTTTGTTTTTTTTTTTGNTAACTCTTTTGAATGTTAGTGATTATTTGAGAAGAAATATAATGAAACAAATGAGTGACAGTTACCAAAGTTTAGCGATTAAAAATGCATGATTTTAGTATTAATAGCTGCGATCATCTTACTTTCGATGTTTTATGATAGCCTTAGATGTATGTTGATTAGACAAAGACGATAATTTCGATTTAATAGATTAGTGTTAATGGTTTCTGTTGATCTTCGAAAAAATGGTTTGTTTGATTATAGATATTTCGTATAAAAAACCTGCTTAACTAAATAAAATTTAGTAGTTAATCCTTTTGAATAGATATGTCCTATAATGAAATTATTACTTTTAAACACATGTAGGAGTTAGGTTACTTTCAATTGAAGCCGACTTGGGCAAGTACTTAAGAAGAGGATTTATGCATGTACGTATAGGAATTAACATTGTAACATAGTAGGATTCGTAGATTGTATCGTATAGATTAATTATTTGAATTTGAGATGATCTAAGAATTTCTATGTGTGTAAGAATGTCCAGTATATGTACATGTGAAAAAATTGTATGGAACACTTATGATCAACTTAGAACAGTCGGCGTGTCGTCTTGTCTATAATACTTAATCCATAAATATTTTGTTGGGTATGAGATTTGTTGGATTATGTAGATGAAAAGTAATTTAGAGTTATTATATTCAAGGGTATAAGTACTCTAAAAGGAGTATATGAGTATAGATGTTTGAAAAATTTGGGATTAAAGTAAAAATCTTGCGGTTTGATTTATTAAATAGAATGTAAGATACAGTTTTGAATGTGAAAATATATTGACAATGTAAACTTTGTGATATTATTAGATAGGATGGCCATGCAGTTTTTGGTGGAGGCAAACATAATCAACATCCGAACACTAAAGGTATTTTGTTTTAGGAATACGTATATACCTTATGACTTTATTAGTGTAACTTAAAATTTATATACGAAATCATTTTTGAATTACAGATGCTTCCTAAGTTCTTTACTGAAAGATTGTACCCGAAGAATAGCTGGATATACTTAGTCCACAATAAGGGAACCAAACATAAGGTGCACTGGAAAATAGTTAGGGGTCATTTGACGTTGTACTCTCAAGAGTGGAAAGACTTTTTAGATGACAGCAAGTACAGAAACGTGGCCATGTTGCATTTCATTTGTGAAGAAGAGGACTATTACTATGTCATAGCGTACAACGATGAAGGATATGAATGCAATGGATACAACCTGGTGGTGGAAGGTTATAGACAGCGGAGATGCTTGGTTACTTTGGAACAGGTTTTTGAATCGCCGGTAATTCCTACGTTATAATCATTACATAATATATATTAATTTCAAATCTTATTATAACCAAAGTCATGTCATGTAATTATTTTTTCAAAAAAACTGTTACGTAGGTCATTCCTTGCGGTTTCTTGCACAACCATGAGAATCCTCGATTCCGCGTTCTTGTGGGAGGCATCGAAATAGCAACTGTCAGTCATCGAAACTATTACATAGAGGATGAAGACATGCATGTGCATGTGTTTGGAGGACAGGGTTGGATGCAACTAATTCAAGTTGAAAACATCGTTCCTGGTACAAGATTGGTTTTTACTAACCTACTAAACAATTCTCTTTCATTGATGCCATTTGATGCGAGCGGGTACATGATGCGTGATGATGTGGTAGAACGAATGGAACTCAACTGGAGAAAACCATTCGTGAAAAGCCAAGTTGATACTAAAGGTAGGTTGCCTAAAATGTAGTTGTAATGTATGTTCTTATTTCTGTTAAATAAAAATCTGTCAATATGATTATTTTAATTTTTATTTGTTTGTTTGAAATGTAGAAAAAAGAATCGAACACATGTGTGAATAGAAAGGCCACACGCAGCACGATGATGAGAAAGATTGCTTCTACGCTCCAATTCTGGCGTATGTGACCGAAAGAGGGCGTTTGGTAAGTAGTCCATTAAGATTTTCGTTTCATTCATTATGAACTTAATCGATTGTGCCTATATAGTTTAATAATGGATGTGGGTGTCAATCTAATGGGCTGTCTATGAACTAAATTTTCTGTTTTCACTTACAATTCTGTTATTAGAGATTTGTTATTAGAATAGTAAAAGTAACGGTAAAGCGTGAAATATGTTGTTATTCGTTCACTTAGATAACTTAGATGATATGTTGCACCATTAGACTTTGAATAGATGGACATACTTACTCTATTTACTATATATTCAAAAACCATATACAGTTGACGTTATTGCTTAACAAACCGACCTTGTATTAATGCAGAACATACACTTTGAATACGTGAAGGCCCATGAAATGTGGAAGTACCATAACGCACTGTTAAGATATAGAGAAGAGGAGTTCTATGTTGATGTTGATCTAGAAAAACACAGTGACAGGCCAAACAGCAAGAACCACGTCACGATAAAATGCAGATGGAAGACTATTGTTCACGCGTGTGGTTGGGAAGACAACAAAATGGTACGTTTCAAGCTTATTGACAAAATTCCAGACGTCCGAGCTTCAGTGCGTTCACGTAAGCCAGTTATTATTCCAGTATTTCATATTGATGAAGCGAAAAGTGTACCGCTTTTAGGGGGTCATTTAAGCCCTAATCCGTAATTATTTGATCAAATATTGCCCTAAATCGTTACTTTTGTCATTTTAGGTACTTTGGAGAGGAAATCTGTAAAAGAAGCTATTTTGGACGTTTTTGGAGCATAAAAGTGAAGAAAACGACAAAGTCTCAAAATATGCTGGAAACAGTACCTGACGGCATCACGTTCTGCTGTGTGACGGCGTCACGCTTTGACAAAGAGATGGATACGAAGTTTACACGAGACGCCCCAGAGAGTTTTTGTGACGGCGTCACGCTTTGTGACGCTTAGGCCGTCACGTTATGTGGTAAAGGGAGACGGCCTGGAAGAATTATAAGGGGACGGCGTCAGAAGTGGATCTGAGCAATCCGAATTATAGTTTGGCGGCGAGGTGACGGCGTCACGCACTAGAACGTGACGCCGTCAGCTTGTAAAATCTATATATACTTTTCTAATTTTCATTCATTAGTGTGCAACTTTTGGGAAAAACCCTAGCTCGTATTCTACAGTATTTTTAAGGGTTTTTCACCCTTGAAACCTTGATGTTTAATTAAAGATAAGTCTTCTTCCAAATCAATCAATATGTCTATGTGTTGTTTGATTATATCTTACGCTTGTCTTTCAATTAACATGCTAGGCTAGGTCTTTATTGTGTTTGCTTAGATCTAATGAAACCTAGCTATTGATTATATGTTGTTGGTTTGCTTGTGATTATTGTGGTTGGGTGAAGTCGATGTTAGGCTTAAGAAAACTGGCTAACCTCCTATACGGTAACTTGCTTGAACGTCTTAAGAAACATGAATCGGATGTGTACTACGATTATTTGGTTGTATTTAATGCATGAGCGAATTCTAATGATCCCATGTTAGGAGCTTATATCGGCTCGACATAGGAGTGAAGTAGGAGCTTATAGAGTTAGGGAAGATCGTACACGGCCCTACAAATGGTTTAAAGGAATACAACCCGTCATCCACATAATCACAACAAACCAATTAACATATAAAAGATAGCTAGGGAGTAAGGAAATCTAAGTAAACACATATCTCTCATTTATAAGTTTTACAACCTTTAATTTTCTTGTTATTTAATTTTATTTGCAAAAGTAGATATTTGGATTAGTTGGCTAGCAACTAATTCCGCCCACTCCTTCCAAAACCGAGATTTTTACTTGCTTTCATAAAACATAAAAATACAAAAAGAATCATCCCTCAACCCTTAGACCTAATTAGAGTAGCTTTTCAAGCCTAACGACACTATTCCCCGAGAGAACGATCAATCCCCCGGTACTTGCCACTTCACTATACTACATCGGTCAGGTACACTGCCTGGTGGGGGTTGTAAGCTTCTCAAAATCCCTTGAGAGGTAAAACCTAAGTGCATAGGTTGCAAAACCCGCGCATCACATATATGTTAAAGACAGACACCGTTTCGTCTTCAAACTTTGTGACTTAACCGACTGATGCACCAAACTTTATGTCTTTGTTTCATGTATTAAGCTGTTATGGTTAGACATCGTTAACTATATGTAGTTGGATGGTATGTTCACTTATGTTTTGCGTTTTGCGTTATGTGCTGCATAGCAGCAGAAAACTGTGTCAATGCCTATCTTTATATGGCAATGAACAATAGATGGTAAAGTATATATGAATGATTATTAACAACAAATGCAGTAACGGTACGAAGCATATGGTTTGTAGTTATATTTTGAATGTGTTTATTTTCCTGTTGATGAACATATTGATTGCTACATACTTTATTTTGGGCCGTTATAATTTAAGGTTTTAAGTGATGCCTGGATATGGGCTTACTTGACTTATGGCGTGGGCTTATTTAATATGGACTACATATTAATTATAAGTTAATTCATATATTGGAAATAAGGATTATTGAAAACGTGTTTTTTTTTGTTTGTTTGGAAAGGAATTTAATTAAATCAAATCAATTTATTTAAGTTTCATTGACAAATACATAAATAAAATAACAAAAGACATTATTATGCAAATCATGTTGAGAAAACGTTTCGGCAATCAAAGATCATTGATGTTAACCCACACGCCATCATAACTTGAGATTATAACATCGTCATCACTGTCTTCATCAATGAGCTTATACTTGTCTTTGTTGGCTACGGAACTGTGTAGTGGTTGAAGAAAGCCTACGTTTTCAACAAAGTCATCCAAATGATGAACATGATCATTAGATTCTTGAATGAGTTGATGATCGTCTTGATTAACCTTTTTGGATTCATCAATGGTGTCATCAACGGCTTCGTCAATAACATAAAATAATGTTTCTTTGAAATGGAAGCTTCTTTAGCCTTCTTGCTGCGTTTAAATGTAATGGGGCTTCCATCATCGAATTCCTAAGTTAAAATTGACATAACATAAATAAACAGTAATAGTTAATCAATCGGCAAACACATTTATCAAGTAGTCTAAAACAAAAAATTCATAGCAAATTTTAATATTGAAAAGCTTTCATACCAACAACTTTTCCTGATTGAGAACACGCTTATCAATTTTTTTGTTATTGGATAAATTCAAAACTTCCTCATCATCAGACGAAATAATATGAATGTCTTTTTTCTTCCCAACAGTAGCTTATTGCTTTCTAACTCTTTTGCGTTTGTCGAATTGAGGCAATTCCTGTATGTATAGTAATAGCAAATGAGTATATAATATAACAAATACTGCACTCTAATACATTGTAACATGTGTGAAGAAATACAAATTCTATATTGTAAGTATGTCATTGGAAAACAGATATATATATACTTGAGAATATAGTATTCTTGCATTTGATGCTTTAGGAGGACCCATCGAGTATGTTTGTAAAGAAGAAATGAATAGTTTGATGTTTATGAGTTTATGTTATTAGTGCTCATCTATATATATAGAGTAGGAGGATTTATTTTTTAAAGGAAATGATTAGTATCTTGAAATATTTTTAAACCATCTTTTGAAACATATGAATCAAAAGTAATGATTTGGTTATACGTATTTTAGTACACGATTGATAGATATAAAGTTTTACTCTTATCCGATTTGCTATACTTGAAGTTTCAAATAAAGGACAAATAGTCATTATTTGAAGCAAATAATGTATTTTGGAAGTAAATGTTCAAAAGTAGATACTTTGTTTACTTTAATTTGTATTAAACTTAACGGATGTGAAGTTCAACATATATTATAGCATACACCTACTATTATAATTTTAGAAATGACTTATAACAATCAAAGTGTCGATATTTTGTAGAAAATGATTTGATTGTTTATAATCTTTGAAACAATTAGTTAAAATGAAGTATATTTGAAGTTTCAAATGTATACTAATTATAAGTAAAAGTAGTTTTGATTCATAATTTGTAGTAAAAGGAAGGATAAGTTATGCAACTATATTCTTTAAAAAATGATCAATGTTTATATAAAGAAGTTTATAATGATGAAGTTTAGTTAAAAAATTAGACGATTTTTTGCTTGTCAACAAATTCATAAATCTTACCGTCCATTGTTCAATACAATCTATACGGTATTATAAACTTTGCAATATGACACACATAAACTTTAATTATCTTCTACATTAGTATAACTTCAATACAAAAAGTAATATACTTCTCATAAACTTTAATTATCTTCCAAATTACTATAACTTCAATACAAAAAGTAATATACTTCTCAAACGTTATCAAAAACATTGATGTTGTCAAAGCAACCTTTATACAACAAAAAACTTAATTTCAAATGTACCACAAATGAGGTGCCTTGAAATTCTGCAGAATAAAAAGCACAAACACAAACATGGACTATATATATAAAAAGAGAAGTAAGCAAATTGCACTTATTGTCCCATCAGGTCTTAATAAAAGATATTGTCTAAAAATGACTTGGACTCCCAAATCACAACCAACCAAACAAAATGTCAAAATGCATAACCAACATGTCAAAAGATATTGTCTAAAAATGACTTGGACTCCCAAATCACAAGCAACCAAACAAAATGTCAAAATGCATAACCAACATGTAAACAGTGTTTAAAAAATGTCTGTAAATGCAATTGTTGCACTTATTTAGTGTGATTTATCAATCTTCACTCATCGGCTTTGTCGCCGCTAACATCCAAAATCTGTCGTTTAATGCTTAAACCATCACTCTCAGGATCCACATCGGATGCACGTTTTCCACTCTTTTGTTTCTCAACTGGTGTAGTATTATCGTCAGTTTGAGATTCCAGATCCTGTATAGTAGACCGTTGTGAGACGACAAATTAAGCTAAAACTAATGTGAAGTTGTAAAACTTTTCTTTGTTGAACTTACCAATGGAGTTATAAGAGGCAATGCTGAACTTGTCGCCTCAGTATCCTATTTAAAAGAAAATGGTTAAAGTATAAACAGGTTGTTAAAGCATAAAATGTAGAGACATCTTTACCTTAACAGGAGTTGCCATGACAACGATGGAGTTCAGAATCTCAGCATCATCGGTCAGACGCAAAACAGTGAAGACCGGCAAAAGCTTTTTGGCGTTGACCTCGTCAATAGCCACTTTGAAAGCATACTTCTTACCCACCAAATTAGTAATCTCTTTTGGGAAGATTTGGTCCTCAGCATTCTACATGGCAATTTAAAAAAGATTAGAGTTCATCAATGGATATTAACCAAATAACGTGACTAATTATAAACTTTATCGTCTTTATATTACCTTGCATCCATATTTGTCACAAAGTTGGTAAGCAGATCGACCAACCATTGCTTGTACCTCATCATTAAACAGAGACAGAGATATTGTCCCTGATTCATCTTGAACTCTAATATGGAGACGGAATCTAAAGACAATGTATACATGCAGAAATTTGGTAAGGTGACAGTTGAAACAAAGTGATGTATTATTGTGTTGATGTTGTTTTAATGAGATAATGATACAACTACTTACTCAGTTTTGATGGCGGATGCAATCATATTGCACTTGGTGCATCACCACTCATTAGCTTGTTGATATCCAAGCTTGTTTTTGGATTCGGACTCCACATCAATCACATTACTTTCTTTCACAACCTTTTTATTGCACTTTCTGCAACCCAAGTACCACCACCCTTCTTCTTCATGGATAGCAATTATTGCCCCAACAATAACGCTTACCTTACCGTGATACAGATGTAATTTGATATTTAGGTTATTAAAGAATTTCATTTACTATATTTTGTTTATCTGATTGAGGTTATTCTTTAACCTGATCAACATCAAGAAGCTCCACAATGTTTTTGACCTGCAACTTATTCAAAAATTCATCTCTAGTTGAATGTTTGGATTGGGTTGAAATGCGGGATGCTGTATTTTCAGATTTTGCTTGATCTTTGTCAGCGAACAGCCTTAAAATAATACCAAGAAGTAACTATTAAAAAAATGTATGGAATTAGAAGTAAAAAGGTATATAACATAAATGGGAGTTAGAACAGACCTTAGCCTGTATAACTCGACGTCCATGAATTCTTCCTTTGGAATACTTTCGTTGCCATTGAAAAGGAAAAGCTTGGTCCCATTATAGCCGTTCTGAACTCCCATTTTGCCTAATCATGAGGACTTTTGAATAAGATTAAACGTTTACAAATAATTTTAGGAATTCAATATATTTTAAAGGAATTATGTATACCGTCCCAAATCTTCATCATGCCCAACTGCATGATTAACATGATTTTACCACGGTTTGGGCAATTCTCGACAAAATCAGTAAACTGCTGTGCAAAAGCACCCCACAAAGTGCACCTCATCTCGTTACCGCTGCAAATATTTATATTATAAGAAACATAACAAAATACACATAAAAATTTAACTATGGTACAGAAAAATACAGAAAAAGTTTTGGATACGCACTCTGCATCAGCAAGGGTTAGGGGTTTCTTCTTCCCAGATCTCCCATTTTTGTCGTAATTGTCGAGATCGTCACAAGCAACGACATGTCCAATAACATCTACAGAATGTAAAATACGAAGCAATGTTCAACAATGTCCAAAATTTACTAACATATTATTTATACAGATAAAGAATGAATACAGCAAAAAGGCGTAAATACTACGTACCAAACTGGCCATCTTGTTCCTGCTGCAAATCGGTTATTGTTTTGAATGGTCTAAAATCAAACCCATAAACCGAACCACTAAAATTAGGACACGGTTCAATTATCGCGTTGGACAAAAAACTAAGGCGAAGTGGCTTGTTGACCATGCGATACTTGGGCTGAATCTCCCCAAGACTGTATCGAGAAAGGGTAACAGCACTACCCTCTTGAAGCTTGTGCTTAAACCCATTGACCAATGCCATACGCATAGTAGCTTGCATCTTAGTGCTCTGTTAAAATTCAATATAACAAACAAATAAATTATTAACTGAGTTTTGGAATTAACACTAACTTTTAACTACTAATATCAAACTTACTTGTTCATCCATAACCACTAATTCCATATTTTTAACTCCTGGTTTGCCATACACGTCCTGCATCCAACTTTTGACTATTCGCACTCGCAGTTTGATGTTGTCTTTAACTGCCGATAAGTCGTTGATATACCCTGAAACATATGTAGCCATTTTGTGTTGTGCTTATTGAAAGTGATTAAAGAAAAGGTTTGATGTAGTAGTAATGGGAAAGGAGCTCCTAAACACATTATATAGAACGATAGTTCCTAATTACTAACAATAACCACTAATAATTTAGGAAATGATTAACAACATAAAATTAGGAAACTATTCACCTAATTGTTCCTGATGAGACAAAATCAGTTTTTTAGTAACAAAATATTTAAGAAACGCATAAAACTTTTATAAAATTATAACAAAAATGATTTTCCCCAAATCATACATTATTAGGGTTTCATAAAAAAAATCAATTTAAATCGAATCCATAAGGACTTTACTGATTTATACTCATTATAATTAATCAACAGAAACGAAAGTATGCAACAAAACAATTTAATCAACACAAAGAAAAGTGAAAAAAATAGAGAGCTTACGATAACGAAATCAAAATGGGCTGGCATCTCCAAATCGATATCAATGACTTTACAAAAATACTTGGCAACGAAACGTAAGGAAGAAGGGTCGTTTGTAACTGCATCAACAATCAATAAGCGCCATTAATACTTTACAAAAATAACTTCACAAATCGGGCTGACTTTCTGCTTTTGATTCACATAAACCACTGCATCAAACCTCTTGTACATCCGATCTAAATAAGGAAGAACACGTATGAATATTAATTGGGTTTTTAATGATGCGCGCTTAGAGTACTTGTAAAAAACCATCGTTTATTATATAAAATAGATTTATATAAAGTTCTAACTTTGTACATTATTGGATTAGTGTTTTTGTTTTATGAATTAAACTTGGTTCTCATCTTTTTTATACGTATGGATTTATGAATGTTTGATGGTTTTATGCTATGCCTAAACAATTATCTTTTGGTAAATAGGTGTTTGATGAAGGTGTTCACCAAGTGTTTGATGAAATGTCTAAGAGAAAAATATAAAAGGTTATAATGCCAAGTTTTGGCTTTATAATGTTCCTGCATTCATATTTGCCGTACTACTGTTGCTAATGTATGGAACAATGGTTTTGCTATGCTGTGTGGCTGATGAAAGGGTTGTGTTTTTCAATTTGTAGAAAACGGGAAGTAAGTTAGAGAGGTGGTTTGTTTGGTGAGGTCGTTTGCTGCTAGAAGCATACTTTTGACAGTAAGGGTAAGTTCTTCCTTTTTTTTTGTTTTGTTTTGTTTTGTTTTTGTTGGTTTTTTTTTTTTTTTTTTTTTTTTTTTTTTTTTTTTTTTTTTTTTTTTTTTTTTTTTTTTTTTTTTTTTTTCTTTTTTTTTATTTTTTTTTTTTTTTTTTTTTCTTTTTTTTTTTTTTTTTTTTTTTTTTTTGGGGTTTTTTTTTTTTTTTTTTTTTTTTTTTTTTTTTGTTTTTATTTTTTTTTTTTGTTTTTTTTTTTTATTTTTGTTTTTTTTTTAATTTTTGTATTTTATTTTAATCTATTTCTCCAAAACTGGAGGTTATTAATAATAATAGAAAAAGTTTAATTTTGTAGGCAAGTAATTACTTAGTCCGTCTCAAAATGTGGTTATATAATACAAACACAAATAGTTAAGGTTAAAGTTGAAGAAGAAAAAGTGAAAAACTATATAAAGTCAAACTTGACAATTAATAAATAAGAAAGTTAGACGGAGTTACTATATACCTTTATTTGAAATTATAGCAGGGTACCCGCGCGATGCGGCGGCGGGTACCCTTCCGGCGAATAAATGTTACTTTGTTTTGGGCTGCTGGATTCAGATTTATGTTTTGGAAGCTTAATTAGATTGTATATTGTGGTTAAATAGTTGTATATTTTAGTGAAAGGGTGAATTAAATTGTGTATTAATTGTGTGGTTGAATAGTGNTATGTCTAAATTCGCACTTTAAACTACCGCTAAGTCAAAGGCTTTTTAGTGCAGTGGCATCTTATAGATTGGAAAATCGAATTGGTTATTGGTAGGGAGAATATGACCTCTTAAGTTATAACCATCTTTTTAAGAATTTAAGCTAAAGAAAGTACCTCACATACATTGGAAAAGATCCATGTAAAACATTCACAAACAAGGTGTTCATGCTACCCTGTCTATGCAATACTTTTTATGTTTTACATTGTTGTGTTTTTAGCTTTGTGCAAAAATAGTAGGATCTTTTGGTGGTAATAGTAATTAATGTACCAGGTATGACTACAAACACTATACTACTAAATTAATTGTCTTTTTACGTACACCAATTTAATAGTATGTTAGCACTAATCATCTGAAACACTTTGGAATACCCTCGACCCGGGTGACCCATTTCAGTTTTAGCTAAAGTTCAACATGAACACCCATTATAGATAAAATACGCTCCAAATCGACCTATATGTGCGTCAATGGGTCAAAATTGACACACAAATCATCATCACGCTTGGATAGAGACACCCAATTAGGCAAGTAGCATCTTGAACTGCCGAACACCAGTGTTCTTGCCTAATCTTTCTTCTCACTTGCCTGACTTCTAGAAGTCAGGTGACAATTGCCCATTACCAGTGCATAAGCATCATCATTTATAGTTTTATTCAAATTATATTAATATTATATAATATGATCTTTGTAATCATCCTTAACACACTAATTGCTTATTAAAAGTAACTTTTGAACAAAAGGTGATTCGGGTCAATCTAACCAGGGTGGTGAAAGGTTATGGGAGTCTGAAGATACACTGACTTTGTGTTCTCGTGTATATAATTTATTGGTTGATTGAATATTAGCAGCTTCTACATGCTCTTCATTTGATTACTTAATTCTATCTACTGTCATGTGTAATATCCCGGCTAAGTGGTTAGCCGCTAATTTGATCTAAACTCTTTTGGTCATTATTACTAGGTTGGAGATACTAATGAACTGCGCGCTTCCCACCCCCTATTCTCCACTTGCTTTAGATGCAATATTTTCGCGTGGTAATTTCATTAACTCTGGATTTGGAGCTTTATATGTCATAAACTATTTGTACTTTGGGTATGCCCCATAATTGCGTAATTTATGTACCCGTTAGGCATCGAATCAAAACAAAGTTGCAATTTTAGTCACTTCAAATGTGTATATATTGTCTTTTTTTTCATGTAGAGAGACAAAAAGAGTATGGTGATAGAAATGGTAGATGATTGGAAAAGAAAAGCCCTTGAGGTTTGGTCTGCAAATTGGGAAGTTTCAGAAACGACCAAAACCTCTCAAAGTGTATCTATTCAAGTTTATTTTTTCGCCTAAAAATCACAAATTTCTTATGCAATCTTATTCATTTTTAGTTTCCTATTCTAGGGTCAAACAAGAGGAAGCTAAAATCACTCCCGAAGTTATGGGTTCGTTTAAGAAGCTTATTGTGTTGGCAAAATCCCTATGACCACTTGACCAGTAAAAACACTTGAAGATAAAGAGGTTCTGAATCATTCATTGCTTACAGAGGTATCGACTTATTTACAGAGGTATCGACTTATTGACTTATTGTATTTTGCAAATGTATGAACACAACTCAAATAAAAATGTTGGAGAAATTATTGGCTTTTCTGGAAGGAAACTGTTTGTCTGTGCTTTTCAGAAAAGTAGTTTCAGATAGGCTAAATCCAAACAACCCTTAGGGAGTTACCATGATTCCGAACCCAAGCGCTACCTAAGAGAAAAATGAGAATTACAGCCGTTTATAATCTTCAATGGGCGTACTAATGTTAGTAACTATCGTTTATATCATTAGATTAGAACTATTAATGAGTCAATTTACAAAAGAGCATATTAATGTTATTTATTGCTCTCAAGTTTTTTCAGAAATGTTAAAAGTGATGTGATTGTGGAACTTATCTAATAGAAATGATGGGAAGGAATCTGAGCAATGTTTAATCGATAGGTTCAAGCAAGAAGAGGTGAAGATCCAAGCTTAGCAGAATCATGAAAAGAGGAAAGCTAAGTTGGAGATGAAAAGTATGGAGGTAACGATTTCGTGTTTTTCATTTTAGCAGGCTACTGACATTTATAGGAGTATATGACCTTGATAAAAGAGAACCAATTTATAGGGTTTTTGGGATTGTTTATATCATGGGACCTCCAAGCAATGGTATGTCCTCTATACTTTGTCAAAAATTGAACATATTGTCGTTGCCATCATGGGATCTCAAACCATTTACACATGTTGTTTGCTACGTAGTAATAGATGAGGCAATGGAATTAAATAACTGAAACTGGTTAAATATCGGTCCATGTTAGAATTGAATTAAAAAGTACCCGAGTTAATTGTTTATTCCGGTAATTTTTAGAATCAGAGGCGAAAATTTTCTAGATTAACTAATGAATTGTTTGATTTGGGTTGTGTAGTATTTATAATGGGTCACTTGGGTAAAAAAATAAGTTAGTTACATAAGAAAATGTAATTAGATTGTGGTTAACTATTTGTGACCGATTATCCGCAACTTGATAGATAAAAGTATTAAACTTAACAACTTTAATCTTGCATCAGGGACTGTTTGGTACTCAGTATTGGTGTGTAATTTTGCGTTTTGATATTACTAATAAACGATTCTAAGAAAGTTTGCAATTACTTATTAAAACTTCGTGCTCATATGATTATTTGTGAATGACAAAAGCTTTTTTAGAAAAGACTTATCTTATAAGGCTTATTTATAAAACCTTAGCAATATCAGTTTCAGTAAGTATACCCCTTCAGTTTATTTTCTTAATTTCATTTTTGCTTTGTATTCCATGCATAAAGTTATGCATTAGGCATAATATTGTGTGAAGTACTATGTAGTAAACTATTCAAGATCTTAGATGATACATTTTTTTACGCTTAAAACTGATTAAGTGAGAACCGTTCTGCGAGAACGTTTATGTGTGATACGTGAAGTAGTCCACGATGTGAGTTTTACATATTTGTTATGCCGTAACTTTCAATTTTGGTATAGATCTATGTTTAACATGCCTATGTTGTAACATCAGGCTTATGCTAATGCAACACCAGATCAAGCAATGAATGATCGATGGATGAAGCTTTACATACCAGATGACGATGCACGTTCCAAACGCCAACAAGCCCTGATATTAGGTAGTTTTAATGTACAGTTGTGATGTTTCACTAGAGTTATATACTCTACAATAATTATATATGCATCAAATTTTGTTCAAGTGGTTCCGATACTTCACAAATGTTGTATTTATTTGCTTATTAAGTTTACAAGAAGCCATAATGTGTCTTTATTCTTTACGAATGTGAATATCATAACAACTATGTTACTAATTTTATCTTTTATAATTCTTGAAGCTAGCCGCCCAGTGGGCGGGCCTGGAGCTAGTAACATGTATATTTCATTGTAGGAATTTTTAAAAATAACATTTATTAGGAATTTATTAGAGAGCTATTACAAGTCTACAAATTTAATTTAAGACACTTAATTTTTCAGATGTAACTTCATTTTCCATTATTAGTATGTGTGTTGCTTAAAATTTTAAGTCTTCCATTTTGGGAATGTCCCAAATACATTATAAAGTAGTATAGAACTATAGATAATCGTAATGCTTTAAGATAGCATGCTTGCAAATACTCATTGACAATGTATAACAATATCATTCCGGATTCGTTTCATTTCATTAGATATTCTTTGAGAGACATTTGCAGTGTTTGTTTCATGGATTTTATTGTAATCATAAATTTATAAACCGTATATCACATATCATAATCCAAATACTACAACACATAAAAAATTATTATCTTAGTAAATATTGCATAATAGAGATGTTAACTTGCTTGTGAGAGGTGGAGAAATTTACTGCCATAGGAAGAAAAACAAATTAAGTTTATTGGGAAGACGTGATTATTGTATATGGTTGGAGGTATATTAGTAAGTTTACATTTTAACAGCCTCAAAATATTTTGAAAGCTTAATAAATGAACTTTTCATTTTGGAGTTACTTATTTAAAATAAAAGCTTGAAGTTGATGTATCAAAATGCAGCTACTTATTGAGAAAATTATTTTTGTATCAAAAAGCTTACATTTCAAAAATACTCCAAAAAATTGACTATCAAACAGACCATTTATCTTTTTCAGTTAATGTTGCTTGAAAACTTGTAATCAACTTTATGCAAGATTTAAACTTGCTTGTTGCCAAATATTTCTAAAAAGCAAAAANAATGATACAACGTGAAACCTTGTGTAAAGTAATTTTTTTCACAAAGTTGAACAATATTCATACTCTAGTATCTTAAATTGACAAAAATTAAATTGAGTACCTCAATTGACAAAAATTAAAATGAGTACCTCATTAGAAAATGAAATTAAATTTAGTATATGGTGTAAAGGTATTTTTTTTTCCTTTGATTAAAAATTGTAACGACATCCACTATTAAATTAATAATTTAAATATTGTTTAATGCTTAAACTTTTATCATTTAAACCTATAGACTTCTTTTTTCTCGCCAAAACACAAGTTTGAGCAAGTATAATTATTTGCCGCTATACATTGTTGCTTTGCACGGGTTTCCTCTAGCTATACTTTGGGTATGTTTGGCAAAACTAGATGTATGTTGTAAGCTATAAAGTGTAAGATATAAGCTGTAGACTGCAAAGTTGTTAACATGAGCTACAAGCTGTATCTTTTTTTCATCAAAAGTGCTTGATAAGTTAGCAGGTAAAGGTAATTATAAAATGTAAATGGACATAAAAGGCAGTGTTTTGAAACCCGGGTCGACCCGGCCGGGTTAACCGGTTCGACCGGTTCCGGCCAAAAAAACGGGTCAAAAAAACACGGGTTTCTAAAACCGGGTTAACCGGTTAAACCCGCCGGGTTTTGAGTGACCCGGGTCAACCCGGTTCTCGAAACCCGGCCGGGTTTCGTTTTTTTCAAAATTTTTTAATAAAACCCGGGTTGACCCAGTTTGACCCGGTGGTGGAACCGGTTGACCCGGCGGTCGACCCGGTTGACCCGGCCGAAAAAATAAAAAATTAATAAATTGAAAACCGGGTTGACCCGGTGGTCGAACCGGTTGACCCGGTGCCCGGTGACTCGACCGGGTCGATTTCAAACCCGGTTTTCAAAACATTGATAAAAGGACACATCTATATTTGTAAACAAATGTTTGGAGGGTATATCAGTAATTTAAAGTTTTAACAGCTTCAAGATATTTAAAAAGCTTCATGAATCAACTTTTCATTTAGGAGTTATTTGTTTGAAATAAAAGCTTGAAGTTAATGTATCCAAACGGAACTACTTATTTCAGAGGAGATTGTTTTTTAACAAAAAACTAGCTGCTCTCCAAAAAGCCCCTACCAAACTACTCGCGTCGTTCTACCAGCCCAACCATAAATATAAGTATGACTCCTTTATAACGAGTCAATGTCATGTCATAAAAATAAGAAGTATACTAAACAAACGTTGTTCGTAAAAAAATCTTGTACAAAGTACATGTCGTCGCACGCGTTATCAGTAAAACATAAACAATAAAATACCTTGCAATTCAAAATAAGAATATGATAATTACAAATATACCATTATTGATAAATTTAAGTTTCACCTCAAATATGATAACTTAATATAACTGTATCAGACATAGGATTGAATAAAAAGTAGAGGGTGAAAAGAAATTATAATCAAACATTTCAGATGTATCTAAAAAAATAAATGCATGATCCTTTAAATTTCTTTCTCTTAGTTAAAATGCTTAGTTAAAATGCGTAACTAATAATTTTTCTCACCCTTTCATTTTAAATTTTTTTCCCCACTAAACTACTTCCAAACTATACTATATACTTTGTATAAAACTTTTTACAACTTTACATCCCCCCCTCCCTTTGAAAAACATTCTAGAATAGATTTACATTTAGTTACAAGTTAGATAGCAATAAATACAATCAATTAAATTAATTCCTAAACTAAACTCTCAAGTGATACTAGACGATTATCTGCGCATAGCGGTGACGTTGTATAATAGCATCAATTTGTGTGTCCAATTTTATTTTAAGTATATATGGGTGTGGAGTAAGTGAAAGTGAAGAAAGTTAATAATTTAGCTTGTAATTAACTATTTAAATATTTAATATACTGCATTGCCTAATATAAGTAAAGGTAATTTAGTCTGACAACATTATGCATTTGTTAATTTTTTAAGGTTTAAAGAAAATACGTTTTTTCTTTATATATAGCAAGGTTGTAAAAATCGCTAGACGCTAGTGAGGCGGTCGGGTAGGGCCTAGCGATTAATCGGTTAGGCGGGGATTAATCGGATTAGAATTTTTATGTACAAAATTGTAATTTTAGATATTATATTATATTTTATCTTTAAAATAAGCATAATGCATCAAAGTTCAAATATTTCAAGTGTTCAGATATAAATATAATACATAATTCTTTAAAGTTCAAAGTCAAACATAGATATTACTCGGTTTGTTGATCATTTTTAAGCGATCTTTGACTGATTTTGTCCGATTAATCGGTTTGTTGACAAATTTTTAAGCAATTTTGTCTAACTTTTAAGCAATTTTGTTGACCGAATTTTAAGCGATTTTGTCCGATTAATCTGATTAGATCGATTTTGTCCGATTAATTGGTTTGTTGACCCATTTTTAAGCGATCTTTGACCAAAGCGATTAAATATGCCGATTAGGATAAATCAAGACGCTTAGTGAGTGATCAGGATTATACGGGGATTAATCGGCCGCCTGGGCCGATTTTTACAACAGAGATATATAGAGTATAACTAGTTAACTACATTATTTAATCAAAAAATAAAATTTGTTTGAACATATCATACATAAAAAAAGGTTGACTGATTAATCGTTATTCTCATCATACAATTAAAATAAAAATACAAGTTGTTAAACAAATGATACAATTTGGTTAAGCACACCAAATATAAAGGAAAAATATTGTCTTACTGGTAAGCTTTTCAATAAGTTAAATTATTTTATGTTGAGATTGTACAAAATTAGAGTATTTGTACAAGAATTGCACAAAAGAAGAAAAAATGTGTATAATCAAAAGATTTTGCTCGCTGAAATTTCAATTTGAAAGTATCTGTCGTCGTAACGTGTCCCAACCAGCAGCATACAATACAAATGAAAATGAAGAATTGTTTTGGCAAAATTGGTAGAATTATTAATTACATTTAGTAGCCCAAAATTAAAAATCATAAGCAAATTCACAACATGATAAAGATGACTCAGTGTGTTAATAAAAAGCTTGTTTGGCAATAAATATTAAAATTTTATTTTTATCTCTTAAAACGTCAATAAAACAAACTTTAAAATAAAAGCCACTTTTACTTAATTTACACATTAAAATTTAATTAAAACTATATTAATGCTTACCAAACAGTATTGCTTACCAAACTATTTTATAAAAAATAATAACTAATGCTGACCGGTATTTCTTACAAGCACTACTATTTTCAACCAAAAAAATAAAAAAGTAAATAAATTAATAAATGAATAAAATGAAGGTGAATGAAGTAAATAGGAGGATTAAGGGGGTGTTAGATTTCGACTTAATTGGCTTAATATGAAAAAAAGTGAATTAGTTAAGTCATATGAAAACTGTTTGTTTGTGACTTAATAGAGAAATATGACTTAAAATATTAAGTAATAAAACTGAGGTTGTCTGCATTAAGTCATCTGTTACTTAACATGACTTAATGAAAAAAATTAAACAAACATGCCCTAAGTCTACAAAATAGAAACGTACTTTAAAAATTTTCCCGAGTTAGGTAACGAGCTTTTTTATTCTATCTAGGTTACGAAACTTGTTATGGAATGAGGTTCATGTGAGATAGTGTTTAAAGTGAGGTAGTGTAAGAAGCTAATAGGAGATCAACATGTGGAAATTAGTTAATATATTGAAAAACTTAAAATATAATCTAAAAGGGTAATTTTGGTATTTATCATACACCTGAGAATATGTTGCCTTCTCATTTACTCCCTCCGTCCCATATTTATAGTCCACATTTTCTTTTCGGGTTGTCCCAAAATAATTGTCCACAATCTAGTGGAGGAATATTTCATTTTAGTGGTTGAAAATTAAAGTGTCCTCACTTTTATTAAATTTTGTGATTTCTCTCTCATGACAATAATTTTGGGACGGAGGGAGTATCAAATATATATACGGAATCTTCTATCCATCTTGCCGAAACGGCGAAACCTAAACGTCGACGTCATTTATCACCAACACTACTAGATATATTGCTAATATTGTTATGACATCCTTCTTCATCAACGTTATTATCATCGAATTTATTACATCCAACCACAAACTTCTAATTCATTTGATTTCCGGCTTGTATAAAAGCCAACGAAAACGATCATTTTTTCCGGCGACGTGATTGTGTAGTCAAGTTTAATATTATAGTTTAGTCATTGTCGCCATGTGTAAAGCTATTGGCATCATGTGTATCAATTGTGAGGCAAAGGTTATGTTAACTTAATGTGTACCAAGAGACCAAATATTATCTACATGTAGTTTTGGCTGATCAGTTATGTATCTGTATCGATGAGTATCTCATTTTGTGTATCAGTGGGAAATTGACAATCATTATATTAGATTATTAGATGTTTGGTGGATCAATCTTGTGGCCATATAATGTAAATAATTGTACCACTTACTGTTAGAATTTATGTACCATGACATTCATATAATTAAATAAATCAAGTTGTCACATTATGCGGAAGCGTAGGATCAAGTATAACATATAAAAGATTAACATAAACATAAACAAGAACGTACCTTTTGATTCTAGCAAGAACAAGAATCAAACTTCAAGAACCTTGAACAATTGGATGAACCCTAATTAGGGTTTATAAGGATCAATGATTAACCCTTTACCGTTTTTGTTAATCGATCCAAGAATATAACAATGATGTGTAGTACCACGTTCCTTGTACACACGTACTAATAGCCGATTTCGATGTGAATGCTAGTTCTTGATCACACAATAAATTAACCAAACCACCCTTGTTAACTTCTAAGGCCACTCATAAATCGCCTTACAAAGGGGTTTCAATTCGTTCCAAGGGAAGAAGAGAGGAAGTTTGGCTTCTCTTGATCAAGTGTACCAAAGAGGATATACATGGGGATGTATTTATAACTTAGGTAAGTATCAAGTTTGCTATGGTTTCTGATGTGGATTCCCATATTTCGACCCCGCAAAACAAAACCTAGAAAGGATTCTAGATCCTTCCTCTTGACTTGGTTTCCTTCCTTCATATCCCTTGAATTTAGCCGACCGTTAGTGCAATTCCGTTAATTACGCTAACGCTCTTTAGTCGTCTATTGTGGAATTAAATAATTAATTTTTTAATACATTTTATTAATTTATTAAACCATCAGTCTCATACGTAAGTGTGCAATCCCGTGGTCTCGAGTTCGATTCTAGTCCATACGCATATTCATATTTATCCACAACTCTAATAAAAAAGCTCCGCACTTGGATATCTTTAAAGCGTAATGAGCATTGGTTTAGTGTCTAGCAACACGCCAATGCCCCTGACCAACTCCGGCTACGGGTTCCTGGGAAAAACCTTTAAGATCAT
>LBNU01008749.1:43447-57985 GCA_014162995.1 Artemisia annua
GATATCACTTGGAATCGTGTTATCACTTTCCAAAGTAAACTATTCGACCCTAATGCCTGGGTATCACAAATATCTACTTGGGATAAGACCAAATGTTTGTTATTGAATTAGGCACAATTCAACAACCCTTGCGTATAATAGTGTTTATGTTTTCTGTGTCATCTCATGCTCAACCATAATTCCTCTTAAATAGGAAAGTACTCATAGCTAGTCAAATGGAATTATGAGAATTAATCGGCACATTAATCTCCACATAATTACCCCCATTATAGCCAATGATAGTGGTTACATGACCAATTAAACGTGGTCATAATAGTAGATATAACTGTCATTTGAATAGGTCAAATCAGTTACATTTCATCAGAGTACTAGCAGCAGACTCACAACACTAGCAGCAGAGTCAATGCTAGCAGCAGAGTCTTAGCAGCAGACTCACAACACTAGCAGCAGAGTCAGTGCTAGCAGCAGAGTCTTAGCAGCAGACTCACAACACTAGCAGCAGACTCACACTAGCACAACCACTATTGAGTCAGGGTAATCAGGGACTTGATGGGTGTACACTCCGTACCTCCAAACCCATTTCCAAGTATGATTTGAACCCTCAAGTGCACTAAATTTTCCAACAATACTTAATTACTGAATGACAGAATTAACACAATTTTCGTACAAGTCAAAATACACCAAGTTAAAGCGGGACAATTCTTGGAAGCATAGTTATCAAGATTGCGATCTTGATTGTAGGATCGTACGATCTTACGATCATACATTAGAAAACCTTGCAAGATTGGAGCAGGATCGGAAATAGCATAGTATCGAAGTAAGATCGTAAGATAGCTAGTAAGATCGTAGGATCGCTATGGATCCCGATCCTACTATAAAGCCTAATTTTTATTATTAAACAATCTTTTTACAAAAATTAAACCCACTTTCCAAATTTTGACCCAATCTTATTTTTACACATAACCCAACTTTACTCGTGTTGTATTTTTTTTTTTACCCAAAGCGCTTATAAATGACTGAAAAATGAAGTCATTGTATGTATTGCTATTATTACGATGTTTAAACTTTGAAATTTGTAATAGTCACTTAAATTGGTCTTTTATACCAAATTTTATATGGAACTCCATAACACTACAACCCCTATTTAAAGTTCACACTTTCGTAGGATCTTACGATCTTGATTCGATCTTACGATCCCGATCTTGCGGAGACAAAAATGATTTTAAGTAGGATCGCGATCTTGATAACCTTGCTTGGAAGTATTCAAATACTTACAACCTTCTAATTAATCATTTTAACAATATAGAAAAAGTATACTTCTAGTTATAGCTTTAATAGTAGAGTCGACTAGTTTTAACCAAAACCCGTTCACGAAAAGGATACCATGTTCGGTTTTCCATTTCAACAAAATATGTTTTTGAGGCTCGGCAATGCAAAAACGGCTAAATAAACCGTTTAAATTTGGTTTCAAAGAAGGTCCAGTCTATAAAAAATAGAACAAATACAAGAATATATCTTTTTGTCTGTAGGATTTACATGCCTTGGAGATCAAAGGTTTTCTCTTTGGTGCCAGTCCACCATATTTCTGGCTAGTTGCTCCCTATTTCAAGGATATAGATAAGAAATAAAACTTGGTCAGCAAAGAGGACTATGACAAGTCACAAATGGGCTGATATACGTTTAACAACTTAACAAAATGCATTCTTTAATGATTTTCTAATTAACAGATACATTCAAGTTTAAGTCACAAGATGGAAACTTTGAAATGAAAGAGTTATGCATAAACCGCAACATGCTTTACAAGCAGGGTACTCGCGCGTTGCAGCGGCGGGTACTCTATATTTAAATTTTTTAGTGAGCTACTATTTGTGATTATACGTTTCTTCAATTCTTCGTGACAATAGCTCTACAAATAACGATTTGTTATAGTCGCAGACGTAACCCCAAACACCGCTTGTGTATTATAAGTTTGTACGATTTGCAATAAAAGATGTACTATTATTGATTTAAAGGGTTTTAAAGAGGATTGAGACTCTAGTGATAAGCTTTGTTTTTAAGTTTTACTAGCAGGGTACTCGCGCGTTGCAGCGGCGGGTACTCTATATTTAAATTTTTTAGTGAGCTACTATTTGTGATTATACGTTTCTTCAATTCTTCGTGACAATAGCTCTACAAATAACGATTTGTTATAGTCGCAGACATAACCCCAAACACCGCTTGTGTATTATAAGTTTGTACGATTTGCAATAAAAGATGTACTATTATTGATTTAAAGGGTTTTAAAGAGGTGCATTTATTATAGATGTGAAATTTTTGTAACAACCAAATTTGTGTTGTATATGTTTGTACATTATACTTTATGACATGTATTTGCTTAAAATATAATTTTGAAAATCTTAAAAATGTTGTGGAGAGAGAGTCCAAACTCTATTATTAGGTAGTATAGATATCTATAATAATATAGCAAAATATGATTTTTTAGTTATAACAGTCTATATTGAAACTATATTAGTTATTGTTTCTAAGATAGTTTATAACTCTAATTTACTGTTTTACAAAATTCCAACTAACACTAATCCTCACCATTTCAACTTGTCAATTAAACATAGAAAGGCTGATGAGGAAAAAAAAAAAAAAAAATTGTTGGATTTTTGGATAAAAAATATGACCCGGTCAAATTTATCAAACCGAATCAACCCGGGTCAACAAAAAACCGACAGTTTAATCCGGTTTTCAAACAAGCAAAAACCTGGTCACATAACCAGTTGAACTGGTCGGATCAACCCAGGTTTTAAAACATTGGTTTTTTGTGAATTGTGTATGGATGTACCATTACTCTTACTAATAATTGCTATTACCACATGCAATTGTCATGAATAAAGCCAAAGCTACTCTAGTTACAAGTGGAACAAAATTTGTTCCAAAAGTCTAATTCAAAGTCACACGTTGAACAATATAAAGTTCGTGGAAAGAGGTGGAACAACTATAACCAAGAGTGAGCTTGGAACCGAGCTTTAACGCCAAAATGCACCTTAAAAAAGTTGATGTAGGCTTTATGCCATCATTTATATCTTGCTAACAGAATGATGTAGATTATTTAGATCGATGTGGACACGTTAAATAATAAGTAATTATTATTTGAGTAGAGTTAAATTAAATACCAAACTTTTCTTACATACCAAGGGACTCATTCTCACCATCCATCTAAAAAGAAATCAATGGTTGAGATTAAAAGCATTTAATATTTCACCCATTTTTTATAATTTAAATATCTCTTAAACTGTTAATCGTTAAGCGAAAGTAATTATACCATCGCGATGAGCATTTAATTATCTTTCTATAGATATGCGTTGTGATATACTTTCGACAAAAAAAAAATTTTTTTCGTTTTTTTCACGTTTTTTTTCGTGGCCGAAAAATATCATATGTGATATATCATATATGATATTACATATCATATATGATATTGCATATCATATATGATATGCAATATCATATATGATATATCATATGTGATTTTTTCGGTCACGAAAAAAAACGTGAAAAAAACGAAAAAAAAAAAATTTGTCGAAAGTATATCACAATGCATATCTATAGAAAGATAATTAAATGCTCGTCGTAACGGTATACTTTTTTTCGCTTAACGATTAACGGTTTGAAAGATATTAATATTTGAAAAAAAATGATGAAAGTGGGTTTTTTAAATTGTTAGGATTAATCTCATCCATTAGATCAAATAAAGATGGAGGGAAGATGGAGGGTGGTGATTAGTCCCTTGGTATGTAAAAAAAGTTTGGTCCTCAAATGATCTTAAATCTTATTATTTTAAAAGACAAATTAACTATAACACTATAAACAAATACTTTACACTCATTTTTTATACGCGACTGGAACCCATAACCGCTAAGTTAGAGAGCTTCTCATACCAGCTACAAGCCTCATGGTTATATAAGTAATGGTTTAGTATGTGCACAATGAGAATTCTAGTATCTACGTAATATATTGATTGATTTATTATCGTCCAAGTCTTGAACTGTAGCGAAGACCAAAAGCAAGACTTAAACCAGTTTGATTGACTTAATCGAAAACAGAAATTGAACGCCTCCTGTGATAGAATTGCTTACTCAAATTTATTTAGGAAGTCACAAGATGGAAACTTTGAAATGAAAGAGTTATGCATAAACCACAACATGCTTTACAAAAATCTCAAATAAATTAATTTAAAGTTTCACCTTCTATAAAAAAATTTAATAACTGGATTAGCTACACTCACTCAAATTTCTTGAAGAATTTAACTTCAATTTTAAGATTAAAATCTTTGTTTATCAAAGACACACAGATAAATGCTACATCCACATGTATTTTACAAAAAAGAATTCACATGTGACATGTGAGTTGCACCAATCATATTCGTTAATGTTTTATTTTTATTTTTATTTTTTTGTTTTTAAATTATCCATTTTTATTTGACACATATACTTGAGAGTTTTTTCCAATGTTTTAAAAACTCATTTTTTATTGACCCAGTTTAGTCGCTTTTTTATCTAGTCACCGGTTGAACTGCCAGGTCGAACCGGTTCTATACACATGTATACATTTTTTCTATATTTAATAGTGTGTTGCATGATTCCATGATTTATCTGACTTTATTCTTACATTCGATTGAACTGATGAAAAGGATTGAGACTCTAGTGATAAGCTTTGTTTTTAAGTTTTACTAGCAGAGTACTCGGCGGGTACTCTATATTTAAATTTTTTAGTGAGCTACTATTTGTGATTATACGTTTCTTCGCAGGGGTGGCTCAACCTTCGCGGAGGCCTAAAGCGAAGCCTTAAAACGAGGCCTTTTTATAAAAGTTATTTGCCGAAAAATTGCTTATATGAAATTTACTTTTCTAGCTTTTTTTGATGCGAAATCTTTATTATTTTTTTAAAATCAATATCGTATAATATATCATTTTCAATCGATAAGTGAGCCAATCCATTTAATCTTTTCTTATGACAATTTTGATCTTAAATAAATTTTAATCAACTTTAGTTTTGAAAAGCTTCTTTCCGCCGAAGCAACTGTCACCGAAAAGGGGGCCTTCAACATTTATACAAAAATGGGCCTAATGGGTTCAAATTTCTACAACTTGTAGACATAAATATTAGAAAGAAAAGAGACCCAAATCATCGACTATTTAACATTTATCGGCTATTTGAGGTTTTAGATAATTGAATCTCTAAAGATGACGGTGTAAAAACATGTGAGTGACTATATATATATATACTTATATGTGTATCCGCCCAACTTGTAAAGTTTAATATGACCATATTCCATATATAATACTGTAGTAACTAAGATAAAATGGGTAAATGGATATGGTTTTCTGTGTTTAGGTTACCCGCGAAAGGCAAGTCTTTGACCCAGATATGCACCGTGTCCCATGTTTCCAGCCCTTTCTCTAGCGCCCCAAGATCTGTACTTAGCAAGGTTTGAAACTGAAACCTCTTGTGAGGACAGCGGGATGCCTAACCACTAGGCCAAGATGGTGGTGGTGAGTAACTATGGTCTATTCTAAATTTAACGACTATAATTCCCGAGAAACCAAGACTAGAGAAGATTATTAGAAATGGTAGATTAAACCAGCAAGCTCATATGATTTATACTGGCATATATCAAATTCATCATCCGGAGTTACCGAGCCCAATTTGTCCTATGCTCCAACCTAGAAATCTTTTTTTTTTTCCTAGAAAGCAGTTTTAAAGCTATTATAAACTGGCATCATCTATTCCTGTAACATAATATGAATCTTCTAATCTTTGACTCGCAATCTGAACCTTACCTTTAATTTTGGTTGCAAGGTCTCGATGGCTGCAGTTGATATCTGATTCAATCCTGCACTTTGCTGCTTAGTCACGTGAAGGCACAATCATTAGAAGCATCAAACATGTGTATATGGGTTCATCAGTGTGGGCATATTTTTAACCAATTTAAGGTTTACAAAGCCTAAGAATTGTGGAGTATAAAGAGACCAACACAAATTTCAATTATAGTCCATTAAACTATATAAGAAATAAAAGCGAGCAAGGCTAAGAACCAAACCTTGCCCAAAGCCCAGTCTGCCGAATCGAAGAAAGCACGCTCATTGTCCTGCCAAGTAACTTGAAACTATTAGATTTTTGTTTTTAGCAATGTAGCTATAAAGCATAAACAAATAGCTTTACGATATACTTAATTACTGACTGACAGAATTAACACAATTTTCGTACAAGTCAAAATACACCAAGTTAAAGCGGGACAATTCTTGGAAGCATAGTTATCAAGATTGCGATCTTGATTGTAGGATCGTACGATCTTGCGATCATACATTAGAAAACCTTGCAAGATTGGAGCAGGATCGGAAATAGCATAGGATCGAAGTAAGATCGTAAGATAGCTAGTAAGATCGTAGGATCGCTATGGATCCCGATCCTACTATAAAGCCTAATTTTTATTATTAAACAATCTTTTTACAAAAATTATACCCACTTTCCAAATTTTGACCCAATCTTATTTTTACACATAACCCAACTTTACTCGTGTTGTATTTCTTTTTTACCCAAAGCGCTTATAAATGACTTAAAAATGAAGTCATTGTATGTATTGCTATTATTACGATGTTTAAACTTTGAAATTTGTAATAGTCACTTAAATTGGTCTTTTATACCATATTTTATATGGAACTCCATAACACTACAACCCCTATTTAAAGATCACACTTTCGTAGGATCTTACGATCTTGATTCGATTTTACGATTCCGATTGCGCGAGACAAAAATGATTTTAAGGTTTAGTTATCGCGATCTGATAACCTTGCTTGGAAGTATTACAATACTTACAACCTCTAATTACATCATTTAACAATTATAGAAAAAGTAATACTTCTAGTTATAGCTTTAATAGAGATCGATAGTTTTAACCAAAACCCGTTCACGAAAAGGATACCATGTTTCGGTTTCCATTTCAACAAAATATGTTTTTGAGGCTCGGCAATGCAAAAACGCTAAATAAACCGTTTTGAAATTTGGTTCAAAGAAGGTCCGTCTATAAAAAATAGAACAAATCAAGAATATATCTTTTTGTCTGTAGGATTTACATGCTTGGGCAGATCAAAGTTTTCTCTTTTGGCTGCCCAGTCCACCATATTTCTGGCTAGTTGCTCCCTATTTCAGGATATAGATAAGAAATAAAAACTGGTCAGCAAAGAGGACTATGACAAGTCACAAATGGGCTGAATATACGTATTAACAACTTAACAAAATGATTCTTTAATGATTTTCTAATTAACAGATACATCAAGTTTGGAGAGCACAGATGGAAACTTTGAAATGAAAGATTAATGCATAAACCACAACATGCTTTACAAAAATCTCAAATAAATTAATTTAAAGTTTCCACCTCTATAAAAAAATTTAATAACTGGAGTTAAGCTACACTCACTCAAATTTCTTGAAGAATTTAAACTTCAATTTTAAGATTAAAATCTTTGTTTATCAAGACACACAGCATAAATGCTACGATCACATGTATTTTACAAAAAAGAATTCACATGTGACATGTGAGTGCACAATCATATTCGTTAAGTTTATATTATATTATTTTTTTGTTTTTAATTTATCCATTTTTATTTGAACACATCATACTTCGAGAGTTTTTCCCAATGTTTTAAAAACTCATTTTTTATTGACCCGAGTTTATCGCTTTTTTATCTAAGGTCACCGGTTGGAACTGGGCCAGGCTTTGAACTGGTTCTATCACCACATGTATCACATTTTTCTCTATATTTAATAGTGTGTTCATGATTCCATGATTTATCTGACTTTATTCTTACATTCGATGAACTGATGAAAAGGATTGAGACTCTAGTGATAGCCTTGTTTTTAAGTTTTACTAGCCAGAGTACTCGGCGGGTAACGTCTATATTTAAATCTTTTTAGTGAGCTACATATTTGGATTATACGTTTTCTTCGCAGGGGTGGCTCAACCTTCGCGGAGCCTAAAGGCGAAAGCCTTAAAACGAGGCCTTTTTATAAAAGTTATTTGCGAAAAATTGCTTTATGAAATTTACTTTCTAGGCTTTTTTGATGCGATCGGTTTATTATATCTTTTTAAATCAATATCGTATAATATATCATTTTCAATCGATAAGTGAGCCAATCCATTTAATCTTTCTTATGACATTTTTGATCTTAAATTTTAATCAACTTTAGTTTTGAAAAGCTTCTTTCCGCCGAAGCAACTGTCAACGGAAAGAGGGCCTTTAACATTTATACAAAAATGGGCCTATTGGGTTCAAATTTCTACAACTTGTAGACATAAATATTAGAAAGAAAAGAGGTTTAAATCATCGACTATTTAACATTTATCGGCTATTTGAGGTTTTAGATAATTGAATCTCTAAAGATGACGGTGTAAAAACATGTGAGTGACTATATATATATATATATATATATATATATATATATATATATATATATATATATATATATATATATATATATATATATATATATATATATATATATATATATATATATATATATATATATAATGTTCTTGAAAATTGGGGGCCTTAAAAAATCGGGGGCCTAAAGCGGTTGCTTTACTTGCTTTACCCTTGAGACACCCCTGTTTCTTCGTGACAATAGCTCTACAAATAATGATTTGTTATAGTCGCAGACGTAACCCCAAACACCGCTTGTGTATTATAAGTTTGTACGATTTGCAATAAAAGATGTACTATTATTGATTTAAAGGGTTTTAAAGAGGCGCATTTATTATAGATGTGAAATTTTGTAACAACCAAATTTGTGTTGTATATGTTTGTACATTATACTTTATGACATGTATTTGCTTAAAATATAATTTTAAAAATCTTAAAAATGTTGTGGAGAGAGAGTCCAAACTCTATTATTAGGTAGTATAGATATCTATAATAATATAGCAAAGATTTGCAACAATGATCAACTTATGATTTTTTTTGTTATAACAGTCTATATTGAAACTATACTAGTTAGTGTTTCTAAGATAGTTTATAACTCTAATTTACTGTTTTACAAAATTCCAACTAACACTAATCCTCACCATTTCAACTTGTCAATTAAACATAGAAAGGTTGATGAGAGAGTAAAAAAAAAATGTTGGATTTTTGGATAAAAAATATGACCCGGTCAAGTTTATCAAACCGAATCAACCCGGGTCAACAAAAAACCGACAGTTTAATCCGGTTTTCAAACAAGCAAAAACTTGGTCACATAACCAGTTGAACTAGTCGGATCAACCCAGGTTTTAAAACATTGATTTTTTGTGAATTGTGTATGGATGTACCATTACTCTTACTAATAATTGCTATTACTACATGCAATTGTCATGAATAAAGCCAAAGCTACTCTAGTTACAAGTGGAACAAAATTTGTTCCAAAAGTCTAATTCAAAGTCACACGTTGAACAATATAAAGTTCGTGGAAAGAGGTGGAACAACTATAACCAAGAGTGAGCTTGGAACCGAGCTTTAACGCCAAAATGCACCTCAAAAAAGTTGATGTAGGCTTTATGCCATCATTTATATCTTGCTAACAGAATGATGTAGATTATTTAGATCGATGTGGACACGTTAAATAATAAGTAATTACGGAGTATTATTTTAAAAGACAAATTAACTATAACACTATAAACAAATACTTTACACTCATTTTTTATACACGACTGGAACCCACAACCGCTAAGTTAGAGAGCTTCTCATACCAGCTACAAGCCTCATGGTTATATAAGTAATGGTTTAGTATGTGCACAATGAGAATTCTAGTATCTACGTAATATATTGATTGATTTATTATCGTCCAAGTCTTGAACTGTAGCGAAGACCAAAAGCAAGACTTAAACCAGTTTGATTGACTTAATCGAAAACAGAAATTGAACGCCTCCTGTGATAGAATTGCTTACTCAAATTTATCTGTTACGTGAGAAAGGCTTTTTCTTATATATAACAAGTCACCTCCCTATGAGAAACCATTAAACATTTATGTGGCTTAATGTAATAGGAAATGAACTATCCATAGATGGTGTTATCATGAACAAGTCATTTTCTTTCAAAGGGCCACTTCACGTGACTTTATTCACGAATAATACAACTAACATGTTGCTTTCTATGTACGAGTATTTATCAGTTATCAATGTTTATGTTGCCGTTCAACCTATTCTCCAATATGAAGTCTATATTGAACCTACTCAACGAATTAAATATGTGCAAGAAACCAAACAATTGGTTAAATTCTTGACCATCTAATCATCTTTACTAGTAAGGTCCCTAAATCACACCTAACACCTACGAAAAATATCTTGCCAACTTAATAAGGTATTGCATGTTAATTTATGGAAGATAAAATTGACATTATTATTTGAAGGGTCAATTTATTACAAAAATAATGGGCACTACTTATTATTATTTAGTGTTAGTTTTCTTAGCTATTATTATTCTATAAATTATAATTATAAAATGTTCTCAAAGTGGATGGGTCCTTGAGTTTAAACATTGTTTTTTCACATATTACCTTTAGATGAACCAATTAGGTTGGTTAACGCTGACGATTATCAAAATATTCGTAAAAGTTAATTAGTTACTTAAGTAATACATGCAATTTTAATTGAAGTGAAATCAAAACAAAACAACCAAAACAGTAAAAGTAACATCAACTCTAAAATAAAACTCTAGTTTTACCTTGTTGTCATTATCATGTCCAGAGTTAATTCCCTCGTATTCTGCCATTTAACCTGTTTTTATAACACGTGTAAAAGAATTCTTGATTATAATTCAAATAAAATCATAACTAAAACAAACAAATATTTGAAGAAGACTCTTGTTTATATACAAGAGACCATGAGTTTGAGTAACACCTCTTATGATGAAATTCTGTGAGTAGGAAAGAACAAGAAAGATATGAAAACTTGTATGGTTGGAAAGATAAAGAAACCAAACTCTTAGGCCTTTATATAGACATGTGCCAAAAGAGAAAGAGCATTTATGCATTTTAAACAACAATGATTTATGCTTATTTATGCATTTTAAACAACAATGATTTATGCTTAAGAAAGAAAAGATTACCTAATATAATTACATACACACATGGGTAAATTAATTTGTTTGTATGTAATTAGAAATAGGGAATAAGGATACCTTGGAGTAGGAGAAGTGCAGGGAAGCAAGCAAAGGAAGAAAGAGATAAAAAAGGGAACAAAGCGATAGAAATTGAATGTGTAAATAAAATGAAAAGTGGTGGGGTTAGGAGGGAATGAGGGATGGTTGGTTTGAGTGAAGAGGTGGGATCCAAAGGTTTCATTCATCCATCCATACCTTCACTAAAAGAGGATATTTAAAGATTACGTGTCACAAAATTAAACTATACACGTGACAATTTTAAATGTCTCTTTCCTCACGAATTTCTCTTTATATTTGTTTCTAAACCCTAATTCAGTCATTCAAAGCTGAATTTCTCCACCATCATAAAACCTAAAATTGACAGTCTTAGTTAATTCAAAACTATCCTTTTTAAGTTATGTTTTTTTCTAGAAAATTAAAAACTAAATCTCCTAATAGTAAATTGATTGGAGGTAACTAATGTCTGGAGTGTAATCCATTAATTAGCATAGATTGGAGCCAAAGTAATAATCATTTATCCTTTTGTTTTGTTAATCATTTGTCATTCGATAAGATTGAACGAATACAATCGGAAAATTTAAAAACCATGTCGATCTATTGATATTTGCTTAATAGTGAGCTTTTTTTTGGCTTCTAGTTTGCTAAATTAATTTGTGTTTAGTATTTGATAAGTGCTAATTGTCTAGATATGTGATATGATATGAGTTAAAGCTTTTAATTTATACCAAAAACTGAAACTGACAACATATGGGAGTACATGTCACAAAACAAACTATACACATGACATTTTTGATATGTCCCCTCATCGCGAATTTCTCCCCACATTTATTTCCAAACCCTAATTTAGCCATTCAAAACTGAATATCTCCACAATCTTAAAAATTGAAATTGGTAGTATTTGTTAATTCAAAACCGTCCTTTTTTAAAGTTATTTGGTCTTTTTCTAGAAAATTAAAAACTAATTCTCCTGATGGTAAATTGATGGAGTTAACTAATGTCTGGAGTGTAATCCATTAATTAGCAGAGATTGAAGCCAAGGTAATTGATAGCGTATAGTACATTCAACCCACTTGGCTAATGTAGGTCCAAAGATTTGGATCTTAGCAGCCTTTGTAAGACAATAGATACCTTGGATAAATCCAAACTATCTATATGAGAAACTCTAAACAATGTATACTTGATGTTAACGCGGAATATTAACACAAGCAGTAAGAACAACACAGAGAATTACTAAATTTATATTCTATTAATTTCTTGAAAACTTGGCATAAAACTCAATGCCGTAGGGTTCCTTTTATACTATAAGGAAACCCTAATTCTACAAACGTGTGAAAGGATGCATGCATATCTTCTCCTAAGATATCTAACCGCGTGCATATCCCTCCCTATAATATCTCCTAAGATATCTAACTTGTTCAGCAAAACAGACTTAACTGAACTAACATAAACAGACTTAACTTAGTACTGGCAGACTTAACTATCTACCCAACTTAACTAAACTAGTCAGACTTTTAAGTCTGTTACAAATAATACCCAACAATCCTCCCCTAACTTGATCTTCATGCTCCATGATCTTCAAGTTCCTTTCTTCAGAAATGCTTTGAGGATTTTTGAATGTAAGCTCCATTGGAATTATTTTGAGCTGCAACTTTTGTTGAATCTTGAGAATTTTGCAGCAGCCTTCAAATCTTTAAAACCATCTGATCTTTGCAGCAACATTGACAATATGCACATCAAATCAAAAGTTTCATACTATTCTCATCACTTCCAGGTGTGTGAACTCCTGTGAGAGGTGAATCATTAAAAATTTAATGGATTTGATGTCTCTTTACCAGATAGCCATCACTTCTGGAGTAGCCAATGTTTTAGTATGATACTATGGTACATTGATAACCATATGATTTTTAGCAAACCATCAGCTATTAACGGATTTGATTTGTCTTTACCAAAAGCCATTTGCTTTTGGACTAGCCAACTCTTTGATGGTATACAGTCATCATCTTGGTGAGTTGATTACCAATTATGGTTTTTCCACTGCCTTTACCACAAGCCATAACCTTGTGGGCTAGTCAACTCTTCACTATAACAGATATGGTGAGTTGAATACCATACAATTTTTGGCAAATTATCAGCCATAAACGGATTTGAGATATCTTTACCTAGAGCCGTTTGCTCTTGGATTAGCCAGTCCTTATGTGGGTTAAACATGGTGGACTGATAACCATTTTGTTAATACAAATATCGCTTAAAAACGTTATTTATATTTTACGATCTTTGCTAAGTTTTGTTAACGACAAAGTATAAACTTTAGTTTTTGGTAAAATACAATTTTAGTTTCAAGTCTTGCATAATCTTTGTTTTGCTACATTTTACTCTTCACATTTTAAATATATATAAACACATCATGGTATATCACATCATGGTAATAAAACCTTTGTGTGTTTGACTAACCAAAGTACTGAATTTGTAACACTTTAAGTCTTGATGTGAATACTACATGGTAATGCAGTAAATGATTCTTAACATGTCCTTAATAGTGTAGTATAATGTGTTGCATAGCTAGCTAAATGATGAGACTAAGCTAAGAAGTTAGTCTTATATGTCTTTGGTCCACCATCTTGTTTAAATTAAATTTGTATAAACATCTCATTATTAGGTTTTTTGTCATAACACATGATGGTGACCTTGTGTGTTGACCCTTCCTATTACCTAGTCTACAAGCCATGCCATTGGAGAAGGTAGTTAAGGTTGATGTGACTTAACATTTGTTGGAAGTTAAGGAAAGACCATTTGACTGTCCAGACTGGCGGCACCCTCCGCAATACACGGGCGGAACCCTTGGGAGGGTTCCGCGGGTTCCGCCAGGCCAAATGTTCTTTGCTATAAATACCAAACTACTTGCAGCTTTTATTTTCATCACTTCTCATTATATTTTCCACACATTCAATTATCCCTCATCCTACCATAACCATTTCAATTGTTTGTTGTGAAGTTTCTTATTGTAGGCAAAGAAAGTTCACCTAACTCATTTTAGTTTCAAGCTTCCAAACAAGAAGTTTGCAAGTCTTGATAATAAAGCATTGTGTAGATTTCTTCCAGTCTATACTTTTCATTCTTTGGATGTATAGTTGTGATCGGTTAGTATTTGTGCTTAAAATCCGAGTGTAAAGGGAGTTGTTGACCCTTTTGAAGAACTAATCGGGAGTGGTTGTACCCTTGGTAAAAGAACCTCCGACATCTAGCTTAGTGTCGGTAAATAGTGAAAGCGACGTGTAAGGTTTTTCTCCCGCGATAGAAGGACTTGTTGATAAGTGCTTGAAACTCTCGAGTGGATACTCTCGTGGAGTGGGCAAGGACA
>LBNU01008750.1:10279-29211 GCA_014162995.1 Artemisia annua
AAAAAAAAAAAAAAAAAGACACTTAATGCGTTGTTAGTTTTAGTCATAATCCTGGTTGGGTTCATCATGTATATTTTTGTTTTTTAATTAATTAGCTACATACTTATTAGATATTTGTTTCCTACCTTATTTTTTTTAGATCAAAGTATTATCAATTAGTAACTAGGTATAAGTCCCGTGCACGGGGTTTACACATAAATCGAATTTGTTTTAAAATTTTAGTTTACTATATGGACATATAAGAATTTACCCGTGAAAATTATGATATAAGTACAACTAATAAATAAGTATGAGTTTTTCATTATGTATTAATATCTATTAATAGTTTTTTAAAGAAAATTATTGGATAAAAGATTTAACTTTGTTTAGCTGATATAGATGTTGAGGTTGAGGTTGATGTTGATGTTTAACTTTAACTATTGATATCTGTTGTACAAAATGTGCGAGTTTAGCAGCACACAATGAGCGTTGATAAAGTTAAAATATACTCCGTAAAGTTTTTTAAAAGTATTTTTCCGGATATCCGTATATAAACTTTAAATAATAATTACATGAATCGCGTATATTTATTTTCATATCACAGCAACTTATAATTACAATTTGATATTTATATTACCGTTAATAATAATTTAGTCGTATTTAATATTTAAACCTGTGTACGCATATATTAAAATTTTAAATTAGATAACATGAGTCCTTATTTAACATATATAGTAAAAAATAATAATAGATGGAAGTTTAAAACTAACATTTATTTTAAAAATATTTAACTTATATTAAAACTAATTCATGTATTTACAAAATTCTGTAATTTTAATGGATGAAAGTCTTAAACTAACATTAATACTAATGTAATTGTAAACAAAGTTCATATTATAAAATATAAGGGGTATAAACTGTAAGGGTTATTTGTTTATTATCTAAAGTTATTAAATAATATGGAGATTTATAATTTTACACTTATCTCTATATAATATATTTTAAATTCAACCACTAAAGTTTTATTAATTACCTCATCTTTTTTAAAGTTTTTGTTTTCATAAATTTGACACCTATATTTTTATGTGTTTTTTTCCTTAACCAAATTCTCCACCAAATTTATTAAAATTTGACCAAAAGCAATTCAATTTTTTACTTTTTATTAGCCAATCACGTCGCTCAATTTCGCCTACGTGGCAAAATCAAGCTCTCCTATTGGTCCAATTTTTTTTTCAATGAGAAGGGATTTGCAAAAACACTCTTATTATATAAATAAAAGATTTAATTTACTGTTTATGATTTGTGAATATGCTCGACCTTGAACCAATTATTTATTTAATTACTACTAGTTATAATACCTGTGCAAGCACATGGTTTTTAAAATTTCGTTTTGATTATGTATTATTATCGAGTAAGAAATGAATCACTTAACATGTTTCAATTGGTTTTACTTAGTGGAATAAAAATAAAAAAAATCATATGTATATATGTTATAATCTACCTATTATATTAGGAGAATACTTTTAGATTAAAAATTATATTTTATTATTCAAGCAAAATCACATGATGATACTTGACTTGCATGACATGTTAGTGATATGTCCTTTTAGTTTTGCAAACCAATGCTATCAATTTACGATATGTATTGTAATTATGGTATTTCTTTTACGTATATTTTCGTTAAAATATGTAGCTTATTTAGATAGCTTTGAAGATTGATTAATTTTTTGATTATGAATAACCATCATACCATGTTTACTAGTGTGCCTTTTTGTTTAAAAAATTGCATTTTCTAATGTTTGTGTTATTTACTTCTCATGTTTGATCATAAAATTACCAAATTAACATAGATGCTTACACTATAGCTTCTTTATTACATAAAAAGAAACAAAAAAAGATGTGATGGGTAGAACTTAAATTTGATCTTACGTTTATGTCTAATGTATAAAAAGAATTTTTTTTCTGAGACCGAACTATATAAGGAAATTATAATTACTTGTATAAGTAAATTATAAATGCATGAAAAAAATGACAAAGAGTACATTCGCAAGTCTTTTAGGATTGTTTGAATCCTTACCGACCTTTCACTTTAGTGAAACTTTATTTACAATTGGCCTAGATTATAAAGGTAAAAGACACCCATATTTTAGACCGTTGGTTGATACCTATAGTGTTATTAATGACAGCAAACACCTGCTAAATTTCATTAACTCATTCAAAGACACTTGCTAAGAATTCCTACAAATTCCACATATAGACACTAAAATACATCTTTCATACACTCAAATACATTCATGTATTATCTAAATCAACAAAGCAACTTAATTATACATTCATATCTTGAGCAGGCGTAGAAAATTCTTCCATGACAATCATATGTTGATACTTAATCCTCTTCTAAAAACGCACACAACAAATTGCATTGCACTTTAGTGTGTGTGATAAGATCATAAAATTGCAAAAACCACTTACATTTTGTATTGTAGTGGGGATAACAACAAAGTTAGTTATAACATCAAATAAGAAAACTTCAGATTAGAACAAAAAGGGTGTTTGGTTTTTCTTATTAAAGGTGCTCATTGGCTTATTACAATAACACAATAAGTTTATTGTAACACCCCAACCCGACAAGGGCTAAAGTGTCACATTCATGGTGTCAATCAGAACAATCACAAGCATAAACTTAATACTCCCTCCGTCCCAAAATAATTGTCCTCATTTGACTTTTCAAAGTCATAATTTCTCAACTTTGATCTCAAATATTTTTGTATGTGTTATATAATACTTGATGAAAATTCTATGAATTGATTGGTTTTTAAATGTTCTTTCATTGGTATAATTTTTATCAAGTATTATATAACATATACAAAAAGATTAAAGATCAAAGTTGAGAAATTAAGACTTTAAAAAGTTAAATGAGGACAATAATTTTGGGACGGAGGGAGTAATACAATTGGATACAATAGTTACAAAAGATTCCATGATAAAGGAATAAATATCAGAACTAAGTACAAAAAGACTAATCTAACGCATCTTCAGAACCACTATTAACTCATCAAGCAATTCCTCTCTAAAAGCTCCTATTTGCACTCTTCACCCATAACCCGGCTTCCTTCTAAAACCTGCCGCGGGAGAAAGAAAACCGCTGAGCTTAAAAAGCCCAGTGAACAGATATAATAACAAAGTAATATGAAACAGAAAAGAAAGACAGAATATGTTGCATTGGATAAGTATTGGAAAGTGTAACATGGTTAGCATATGAGGGTAAAGTTAAGTAAGGTAGAAATAAATGTAGAGGCTAAGTGTAGCGGTAAATGTAAAGATTTAACATAAGTTAAGTGTAAAAGTAAATGTAAAGGTACCAGGTTAAAGTTTAATTCTAGGTTATATATATTCAGTATTTCAACCACGTGCCCAGAACAGATCAGATAATATCAGTAGCAGCCTCATATGAAATCCATAGGGGAGGCCTCAGAATATCAGATAACATAGGGGTGACCTCAATGGGTTGTGAAGGACGTGTATTGCACACATAGCCGCATTCACCAGATAACAGATAATAATAACAGATATCAGATAACAGATAACAGACCTAGGATGCATCCATTTGCCTCTCACCCATTCACGTGCAGACCATAATCAAAGGGACGGTGTGAGAAATCACTCACCCACACATGAGTCATGTCACTGGTGCATCAATGACACGGACATGGAACCCCCATGCCTAGTGATAGCCCGGGTTTCATACTGAATGGGTCAATGTTTAATTTAAAAGGGTTCAGATTACATATCAGAATTTAAATGTCCAGATAAATCAGAAGTTCAGATTATACAGATCATATCAGATAATTATATGTCAGATTTTATCAGATGAGTAGTTTCATAAATCAGAGGTTAAATTTTAGAAAGGTTCATAAACCAGAAATTCATCCTTTAAAAGAGTTTATAATCAAAAGTACCTCCTTTGAAAAGGTTTATAAATCAGTAGTTCGTCTTTTAAAAGGTTCAAGTTTCATAAGAGTAACTCAGGGTGCAATATCAAGGTTCATATTTCATCAGTTCAATATCAAAGGTTCAGATAGCCAATTAAGATAGTAAGTGGTTCAGATAACAAAAGTTCAAATAGAAAAGGGGATCATAGCAATGGCAAAGGGAATCCTAAACAAAAGAAAAATATCAGAGGAAGGTAGCAAAGGTTCATATCAATGGTTCAAGGTTTACAAATGTGGAAATTTTTATAAGGAAACAGATTTAGAGGTTTTTCATTTCATTTAAAAACATGATTTCCATAAAGGTATTTCTCTAAAATGTTTTTAGCAGGAGTTATTTAAATTTCCTTTTTGAAACAAGTCTGATATCATGTTTAAAGAAATCATTTCCACATGGTTTGTCTCATATCATCAAGTTATATTTTCAAGGGTTTTCATACAAAACATAATGTCAATGAACCAGAGACATCAGAAGAACCCAGATCAGAAATCAGAGTAGGGGCAGAGAAAACGGATCATGAGTCATGAGAAACCTTACAAAGGTCAGAATATTTGTGCCTCAACCAGACGACAAAGCAGACACAAGAAAACATCAGACAGAAATAGGAACTCCTCCTTCTTCACAGAACCTAGACGGATTAGAAGTCGAGAATTATTCAATAATTCATTTAGAATCAGATTACTTCTTTTTAGGTTATCTTTCCATTTTTAGAAACTTTCCAGATTTAGCAACTTTCCATATTTAGTAACTTTCCAGATTTAGTANAAACCTTTTCTCTTTCGTTGTTACAGCCCCTCTCTAATCTCTTTAACAAAGCTCGTTACTAAATAAAGAAAGCCCATAGATCGAAACTTCTAACAGGTGAACCTATCTCCGGATTCCTTGACTAACTGAGCTTGAAGCGAGTTTAGTACTAATCAGTACTAGTAAATAGAGTGCTACTACAGGAGAGAGGGAAGTCATGAATACTTCAATCGCTTAACCCGGAGGGTATCATTCCAGTTTTACTTATATGCCTAAAAGAAAGGCGCTATTCTCGATAGTTCTTCGTGCTTCAGTTCCCTGTCCCTGATTGAACAGAGCTTCTTGCTACATAGAAATGCCCTACAAGCCCTACAAGACAGAGTAATGGGAAATGTTAATGCGAACTCAAAGAATGGAGAGGGGAGATCTTGAACGGAAGCACAAGAACAAGCAAGGGCTTACCTTATAAGCTCTTTTTCAGTTTCCTTTTCACTAAAAAGAAAGGGCCTTCTAGCGATAGAGACTAAGAAGGGAACTTACCAATACTAAAGGCGGATCGATCAGGCTGAAGCTATTGTAGCATCTCAAGCTTATCTTTCTTTTGCACCCACCTACCCTGTACTGCCGAACCTACAGTTATAATATTATATAATAACTAATAAACCGATTCAAGTGATTGAAACACAGGACCCTTTTCCACAGTTACAGGACCGTTGCGACAGTTGTTGATACCGAAAAAGTTTCCCTCAGACATCTCGACCGGGAAGTAGCATATCTTTCAATAAAGAAATTCGGAAAAGAAAAAAAGGGGTATTCGCCCTAATTGAATAAAAGCTATCTTGAATAAAAGAAGGGAACCTTATTCGTGGACAGATGAGCGTTTGCGACCGTTTACAAGAGTGAATACCGAAACAGACAATTCCAGATGCCCTCAGACAGATCCGCTATCGCCTCTTGGCTTTGCTTTAATAGATTCTATTCGACTGGAAGGAACGTTATACGACTTTTTTACTTTGCAAGAGTAGTTTCATCGGTGGAAGGGAGGGAGAAGGTTGTTCGACTGAAGCCCGACCTCTATGATCTGAAATGAGTGCGGAAATGTCCCTTTAAGAATAAGAAAAGGATCTTTACAGAAAAAGAGCTCAGAGGTTTAGTCAGCTATTGTCCTATTTTCTTTTTTCTTCTCGATGAGAGGCTTCCCCTGGTTTGTCAACCTCCATGGTCTTTCCCAATCCAATCTTTTTCTATTACTGACACCTGGAGCCAGCTTAAATTGCTAAAGCAACTCCCGAACCTAATTCCTAAGGTCACATACCTGTCGCATAAAAAGAAAATGCATAAATGCATATATAGTTGGAATCTCCAATAGGGCAGGCATGAATATGAAAAGGTTTACTTTCCAGCTGGGACATCATCCACAGCTAGATCTTCCTTTAGTTTAGGAAGTAGATCGAAAGGGCAAAGAGAGCCACCCGGTCATCATGGATAAAACTACCACTCTTTCAATTGGCGTCTAACCATCTTCTTCTCACTAGGGCCGGGGTTGATCTTTCTAATCAATCAGAAAATGAACCGGTGGATTGATTGACTTCTGGCTACGAGACCTCTTCACCGGAACCTTTCGTTACGGGTTCATAAAGGAAAGGACCTTGCCCCCTTCGACTTTTTCTTTCATCGATTGACTGACTCAAAGGCAAAACCGACATTCAAGGATTGAAGATGTATCCGATCCCAGGTGATTCTTCTTTTTCATATTGAATCTTTTTGTAGAGTAGGCGAGAGAGCCTTTCACAGACAAGTGACATACCTTAGAAAAGAAAGGAGAGACCCTATAGAGGTATCCGTGATAGTTTGTGGTCTTTCTTCCAAAAAGAATATCCACTTAGTAGTAGTCGCTTGGAGAGGTAGAGATGAATGCTTGTTCGTTCCCCCTTTCGTTCTGACAGTACATACCCTCTCATGTAACAAGAAGTCTTTCCTCTTAAGCAAGGGCATTCCTAAACTTGCTTTCTCTCCCTTCTTGTCTTAGTATATATTATAGTCTAGCTTGAACTTGAAGAGAGAGGGATCCATTTAAAGGAATTCGTGCTGATTGCCTAACTTCGGGTACCTTGACTATCGAGAAATGAAGTTCCCCAGGAGCAAACTAAGCCAAGATCGTCAGTTCCTTTCACTACCAGCCGCTGAAGGAGCTGCTCTAGCTTAAGCTTAAGTCGATCCTTACAACATAGAATAGCCGAACGAATTAGCCATAGAGCTCATCCCCGATTAAATAGTTGATGATTTCTTGATGGTTGACTGCTATATCTTAATTAGAGAATCGACTGGTCACTCATGCTTGAAAGAAAAAGAAGTTGCGATGCCTGTTAGAGGAAGGCTAGAAGAGAGTAGCTCATGCCCGGCAAAGTCCGATCGTAGAATAGAAAAGTATGTTTCCCAGGAGTGGTTCAAGCCTATGTGACCAAAGCTGGAAAGAAATGAATATTCTTCACCGAGAAAGGTAGCGAAGTCACCTCTATTCTCGATTTATATTGCGACAGAGGGAGGCGCTAGTAATAGAGTCAAAATCACGATTAGAGTCAGTCCGGATAAAAGGAAGAATCCGCAGCTAGTCTTGGGATTAAGGCTTCTTTCCTTTACTGAAGAAGGAATAGCGAGACCGCTGGCCTGGCCTTTCCTAAAACTGTGAAAGCTTAGGAGGATTTCGATAACCATTCTGCACCCTCTCACGTTAGTTTTTAGCTATTGCGGACATGTGTCTGTCAAGCCCCGGACTCTGATACTACAGCCGCACTAAACGAATGTATCCGTCGACGTATCCACTAAGGATCCTAGCCTTATACCTAACCTTAGTGGGGAGCAATGGGCTTTGACTTACAAACTGACTTACTAAGAAATTACTGACTTATCATAGTTGATCTTTGAAGGTCTGATTATTGGGTATCTAATATGACTGCTATCTTTAGTATGGGAATAGGACTCCGTTCTGGTCAATGCCCAGTGTCTGGGTTTGGTCCAGGTGAAGGTATCCCGAATACGCCGTCAGCTCATCCCTAGTTATAGATAGAGCACTCGGTCTGTCTCTTTGACTGTGCTGCTTCGAATGATCGGGTTTCAACGGCTTCCCTAGCTGTGCTGATCTATCTGGAAGTTCACTACGCGCCGAATGATTCTTTGTTATTTCCTCTCTCTCTCTCTCCTCTCGGTCTGCCTGAAAAGAGTTCCCGGGACAGTCAGAACAAGATGATGATTTTTGGTTTCATCAGACGGGATCAAAGATTTCGAAATTCGCCGATCATAAGTAAGCGGGTCAAGCAAGGGTTGGTCGAGCTGACTTTTGTTTCCTCTATACAACGGGAGGAAAAGAAGCTGTACATATCGAGTCTTCGCTGGATTTTTCACTAATGTGTTTGTAGTAGTATCTTCTTTTCTAGTCGATATTTCTTCAATCATCTGCGGTGGACTCGGAATGCTCCCGTCAAGATGCCCGAGCTGTCGTTGACTCCGAATGATGGGAATTGCCGCCTGAAGAAAGTGGCTCCCTTGAAAAATATGCATTTATTACACTTTACACCCTTAAGTTTACAAAGTTACCATATTAGGCCTTTTAACTATCTCATTTACATATTCAATCCTTCAACCAATATAATCATCACATAAGCATTACAACTATTCAAAAATGTCATAATGAGTCCCTACATCATGTTTATGTCGAATTACACATGTCACATCCATATTTACATTTTTAGTCCCTCTAGTTATAATATTTACAATATAAACCTTTTAATTATCCAATTAACATGTAAATCACATAATTAACCAAATAACCACATAAGTCCATCAAGTATCACAAAATTACCATTTTAGTCCCTTAACATAATTTAGGCTGAATATAAGTATTTACATAAATAAATCCTTTAAGTTTCCAAATTAACAAAATAATCCTTAACAATTTCATATTAACATATTAGCCCCTCAATTTCCAATATTTACACAAATTAACCTACACATTAAATTATGTATGAAACATCCTAAATTTATCATATTTACAAAACAAACCCTTATATTTAAATAAATTCAATTCGAATATAATAATTAACCCTAATTACAATTTAAATCCCAAACTTACAAAATATGCATCTTTGGTCCTTACGATTATTTTTCCCATTAATCTAATGTATTTACAAGAGTTAAAAAAATGGTCCCATACTTTCATAAATTACAAAACAGCCCCTTAACATTATTTATTTCAAATCGGTTTTGAGCAAAAATCCAATTCACAAGCCCTAATTTTTCCCAAACCCTAAAATAATTATTTTGCAATCATTACATTTATTATGAACCAGAAAATTATGAAAACCCTAATATTTGGTCAAGAGCCCTTTTTCCTACATTTTCTCTTTTTGCCGATTATTCATAAATTCACAATAGATTATTATAAGCCTCAAAAAATTCAACAAAAAATTTTTACAGGTAGCATAGATATCATAGAAGTCCATAAAAATCAGATCTCAATTAACAAAATTCATTTTGGCCGATTTATCCATTTTGCATGAAATTAGGGTTTTAGTTAGAATTAATTTCGTATGGCCAATTAAACATGCATGGATCGATTTAACATTTTATACAGATCATATAGAGTATATAGAGTGATACAAAAATACTCCAAGTGGTTAGGATCAAAGGATTGTGGCCTTGTGACTTATTTCTTCTCGGTAGGGTTTATTCGACACAAATAAATTCACCACCTTCGAACCACGCTTCCAAATGACAAATCCTTACTTTTCTAGGCTTTTAATGATCTCCAAGGACACAGGAAAATTATTTACATGCTTCATAAAATTCGTATGGTGTGGTGGTGATTTCTTGGTGTTGTCGGCTAGGGTTTTTATGTGTTTAATTGGTGTAAAATGTATTACGGGATTTTTGGGATGTAAATAGGGAATTGGTAACTTAGTATGGCCGAGTATAAAGGGCTAGGATCCTTACCAATTCAGATTTTTGACTTTTCTTATTTATTTTGTATTTATCTCTTTTATATTTATAGTTAGGTACAAAAATAAAATACTTTTGGTCTTATACTTTCTTTAGGCATGGCCTATACATTTTTAAATGGACTTATGTACTTCAAATGTCTTATAAAATTTTTTATTAATCATAGTTTGTGAATCTTTAGGAGTTTGGGATTTATTTGTTAATTATTATAGTTTTTATTAAATTTTAAAATTATAGGGGCATTTTGGTAATTTTGTGAAGTTTTAAATCTTAGGTATTACAACTTCTTCCCCTCTTACAAGAAAATTTCGTTCGCGAAATTTGAAGTTGCAAGGTCAGACGGAGTCGTAGCAGATTACAAAAGATCCTCGTAGATATCTTCACGCTCAGGGAGGTTCTCACAACAGAATCTTCCAAGTACAACTAGTTTCTCATGACTCAATTCAGATAAAAACAAAAGTTTAGGATCCCTCAGAACAAAATGAATCAGAGTGAATCGGGTCAAACCAATGCAACATATAACAGATGACGCTAGGTGAATTTTATCAGAATTACATATTGAATATAGACAGAAATCAGATCAAATGACGAGATTCAAACAATAGAGAGCTTTACAATGAAGCTTAAGATTTATATCAGATATAAAGATGTTAGCAGAATGAAAATCAGAGTTTCAGACTTATTCAGATTTCTAATGGACATAGACAAAATAAGCATAGGTAGAAGAACTCAAAGTCTCATTAATCGCAAATAATTCAGATGAGGTATCAGAACTTCTAAGGTTTCAAAGGCACACCTCGGATATCCTATGATCACAATAAGTGCACATTATGTGGTGAAAGTATTATCACGTTGATCAGGTGTCATAATACGAGCACCACATAATTATGCCCTCATGATGATCATACTTTATCTCGAGTCGTGAACAAGCTACTTATTCTTAGTCCACTTAGTACTTCTACCGTCCAGAGATCAACAGAATCAGACATCATAACCTAGCGGAAAAAAAACAAATGCTCATAAGAGTAATGGAAATCCCAGAATTTCTAACAGAAGTAACGTACTGCGTTCAAGAACATGGATCTTCACACTTTGCTAAAATTCTCAAAACGAGGCCAATATCAAGGAACGTAGAATGAACACGGAACTGAGATGTTTCTAGAGAATTTAAAATCTTTAAAGGGTTTTATTACCAGATCACGAGACTTAAGTGGGTCAACGGGAGTGAAAATTCATCGTCGACTTCTTCCTCACATAATTAGTTTATCCAAACCTAGAGGTTTACTTCCATTTCCTTCCATACAAAATATATGATTTCCAATCTCTTCAAATCCGGTTAATCTACCTTCATTCTTCTATCAACCTGGGAGTGATCAAAATCATGAGCTTGAGTCTGGTTCATCATTCCTTCTGCAGTCTCTCTTGAAATGTGGTGGGGTAATGTGAACTTCTGGCACGATCTTGAATTCCTTCATCATCCAGTCTGCTTCCACTCTCAATTCATCTTAGTACAACCAAGATGAATAGGGAAGCGAGACTGCATGTCTTCATCAGCTCCGGGTCCGCCATCTTGACTAGATTTTGTCCTCTGCTCGCCAGCACTTCTGCTCTGTAGGAATCGTCTTTCACTCTTCGGGGTAACCACTTCTGTTGTCAATTCCAGCTCATGCAGTGAACAACATTCTCATACGTTGTAGTTGACTTGATGAATAAACAATCATCTTCCTGCGATGTGTACGTTCATGACCGAGTCTCTCTTAGAAGCGTTCCAAGTAAGGTACCACTTGCGAGTGCGAAAGCATATCTCTATTTCATCTTTTCCAGAACTCCATTTTCAAACAAACTGAGTTGTCCCTTTCTGTTCACGAATTTATTAACAGTAACGCAATTTGTAAGAACCTTCCGATTTTCCTACATGGTTCAGAAGATTTCAGCTTCTCAATTCTGTTGTCGGAGTTTAAAGCAATATCCTCAATTGAGGACACCGTTGCCTCAACATACATCAGAATTCTGGGATATCCAACTGATTGTCAAATTTCTAACAACTTGCGCAATTGATTCTCCTGTTCTTCCTTGTTTCTAAACGTACTAATGAGTCATAGAATGACCATTTGTCTAAACATTCGAGAAACAAAATTTCATTTGATGCATAAGAATAGTTGACAATTTAGCCAATACAATTGGCATCATCAGGGTTCACAATAATGAGTACAAAGGTAGCTTCAGAATCACTTCTCATTACCTTCCTTCTTCATAACAACTGCAATACTTTACGGAGGTTATCCTTGATTATTTAACCCATTTCTTAGAAGTTCCTGAGGTTGCTTCTTCAGTCCATCAAATGTGATCAGTGATGCGCGTGGATTGCAACACGCACTACGTTTTACCTCTTGAGGGATCTCGAGAAGCTTGCAATCCCCACCAGGCAGTGTACCTGACCGATGTAGTATAGTGTAGTGGCAAGTACCGGGGGATTGATCGTTCTCTCACAGGGAATAGTGTTCGTTAGGTTAAAGACTACTCTAATTAAGGTCTAAGGGTGGAGGATGATTATTTTTGTATTTTTCTGTTTTTTATGAAAGCAGTAAAATCACGGTTTTGAAGGAGTGGGCGGAATTAGTTGCTAGTCAACTAACCCAAGTATCTACTTATGCGAATTAAATTAAAGTTTTGAGAAAACAATGGTGGGGAAAGTAGTGTTTACTTAGATTTCATTACTCCCTAACTATCTTTTACCATGTAATTAGTATGTTGAGTTTGCGTGGATGACGGGTGTATTCCTAACAAGTCGTAGGGAGTGCGTTCAATTCCCTAACTCTATAAGCTCCTACCTCACTATATGACGATACGTCAAGTATCCTATCATAAGCTCACCGATAGCAACCTACGTATGAAATACTACCTTAAAATCGATTAACGCACATACGATTCACGTTTCCTAAGACGTTCAAGCTTGTTACCGTATAGGAGGTTAGCCAGTTTTCTTAAGTCTAACGTAGATGAAACATTCATCCAAATCACAATCACAACATACACATCACATGATAATCAATAGTTAGGTTTCATTAGATCTAAGCAAACACAAGTTAATTTAGCCTAGCATGTTAAAGGAAAGAAAAGCACAAACATAAATCATACAACACATAGACATATTGTATGGATTGAATGAAGACTTATCTTAGATTAAACATGCAAGTTAGAGGGGTAAAAGTACCCTCTAAGGTCTGTGATACACGAGCTAGGGTTTAACCCTTAAGTTCTCCACCAAGTTCCTCTTTTAAAACAATAAAAATCGTCCTATATATATAGATAATACGGGCTGACGGCGTCAGCCCAAGGTGTGACGTCGTCACGCCGACGATTAGGGTTTTGTGATGGCCTTCTTAACGTCGTCACTCTACCTTGTTCCAGATCTGACGGCCTTCCCTGACGCCGTCACCAAAATAGGCTAAAAACTCTCTGGCCCGTCATGAGTAACTTCCAATTCTTCACTTCAGTTGTTCCTGACGTCGTCATGATGAAACTTGTGACGCCGTCACCTTCTGTGTACTTTAGGGTCTTTTGAGATTTTGTTGTTTTCCGCACTTTTTCACTCCGAAAACGCCCGAAAATGCTTCTTTTGTGATTTTCTCCTCAAAAGTACCTAAAATGAGAAAAGAAACGACTTTGGGTGAAATCCGATCCAATAATATACGAATTAGGACTCAAACTGACCCCTAAAAACGTAACATTTTTCGTCTCATCAATCAGATTGCTGAGTTTCAAAGGTAGACTAAATCATTTATTAATACGCGGAAAGGATTAATGATTTCGGATAGTGATTCAGTTAGGTTCACGATAGTCGATACACCGTCATATATTTCTCTTTCTCTTCTTCATAAATCAACCGGATCATCCCAGAATAAAATATCAGGGTGATTAACATCATATTACGTCCGCTCATTCAATCTCTTAACTTCCATGGCTTCTTCGACTGAGATCAGTTCAAATTCTATTTTTCAAGCAGAAGGGAATACCAAAAGGTTTATCAGAGAACATTGAAAACTTTTGTACTACAAAATAATTCCAGTGCTAGAGGTTTTCAAGAATGGGCACTATCAGGTGCTAGGAGAACTTGAAAATCAGAAGGGATCAGGGTTTTGTACTTTCATATCAGCATCAATCTTAACAGATTCATGTGTTTTAGAAACATCATAACAGGATTAGAATGAAACAAGTTACTAAAGGTCACAAGCCAACTCAAAATTAAGAGGCCTCAAAATCAGATATATCAAGATTAAATGGATTCATAGAACGAATACAGTCATCAAACCAGACAGATGGTTTATATATCTCAGAGTCCAGTACATGATACATCAAAATGTTGAAATAGATGAGAGAACTGTTCAAGGTATTGGAATCTCGTTTGTTTTCAACAAAAGTGATAGGTGGATTATAAATCAATGGTACTACAACATCAATTGATCGTCAGAAGTGAGATTTATAGAATATCAGTCATCAGCATCATCCTGCTCAGTTAACGAATCCAATATTAAGATAATATTAACATCATATCCTTCCAAAGGAAACTGGTGGGCAAACAGAGTTCATCATTCAGAGGGAGGAAAACAAATTTTTTTTTCTATTTTTGTAATTAACAATTATCAGAGTAAAGGATTATGCAAAGTCAAATAGTATCGGATGATACATTTTATGCCCAGCATAAGAAATGAATTCACAGAATGTGTCTAGCACATCATGTTTGAATAACCTTCAGAATGGTTGATAAAATATCAAAATGTTGGTCAGGCAAAATGGAATCTGAGGATCAGAAGTGAATTTGAATGGTATCCGGTATCAATGTCATTCTCGAGAGATTTCAAACTTATTTGATTATTGAGCTTAGGTTTCGAAACTTTCTATCACAGAAATAGAATTGCTCATAAGGCATAACTAAAGGCAGAAACACGAATCAGAGTAATGCGGAAGACTTGCTACTACTTAGATGCTCTAGTCTACCCATTCCTTACCGGTAATAACTTAGGTTGCTAAAGGGGTTCTTAGAGTAAATTATCAGAGTCATTTTGTGGGTGCCTACAGCGGAAACCGAATGGTCCAAGCTTCACAGGTCGGGATTCAGTGTACTACAAGTCGCAGCCTGGGCTCTGATACCATAATTGTAACACCCTTAACCCGACAAGGGCTAAAGTGTCACATTCATGGTGTCAATCAGAACAATCACAAGCATAAACTTAAATAATACAATTGGATACAAGAGTTAAAAAATATTCCATGATAAAGGAATACAATATCAGAACTAAGTACAAAAAGACTAATCTAACGCATCTTCAGAACCCCTATTAACTCATCAAGCAATTCCTCTCTAAAAGCTCCTATTTGCACTCTTCACCCATAACCCGGCTTCCTTCTAAAACCTGCCGCGGGAGAAAGAAAACGTGGCTGAGCTTAAAAAGCCCAGTGAACAGATATAATAACAAAGTAATATGAAACAGAAAAGAAAGACATAATATGTTGCATTGGATAAGTATTAGAAAGTGTAACATGGTTAGCATATGAGGGTAAAGTTAAGTAAGGTAGAAATAAATGTAGAGGTTAAGTGTAGCGGTAAATGTAAAGATTTAACATAAGTTAAGTGTAAAAGTAAATGTAAAGGTACCAGGTTAAAGTTTAAGTCTAGGTTATATATATTCAGTATTTCAACCACGTGCCCAGAACAGATCAGATAATATCAGTAGCAACCTCATATGAAATCCAGAGGGGAGGCCTCAGAATATTAGATGTAACAGAGGGGTGACCTCAATGGGTTGTGAAGGACGTGTATTGCACACACAGCCGCATTCACCAGATAACAGATAATAATAACAGATATCAGATAACAGATAACAGACCTAGGATGCATCCATTCGCCCCCTCACCCAGTGTCGACGTGCAGACCAGAATCAACAGGGGATGTGAGAAATCACTCACCCACAGGGGCATGAGTCATGTCACTGGTGCATCCAATCGACACGAACATGGAACGGCCATGCCCGATACGTGAGATAGCTGACTCATCCCAAACTAAAACGCAGTCAACTAGGTGTGGTCAACTAAGTCAAATGACGGGAGAGAGTGATCAATTAAGTGACTCCGGTGTAAGCACAGTGTATTCCCGGGTCGTTAATATCCGACGAGATTGGGAAGATGGTATTTGGAAAAACTTTTCGGAATGAAGTGATCAGGAATAGTAACCGAGGGGAATGATGGTTGAGTTGGATTTTAAGCTAAGTGATGGTGCTTGGAATGGTATTTGGAACGAGAATGTATAGTAAGATGCACAACAACAGATAGGAAATACGACAAGATACTGTGAACAAAAAGTATGTTAAAAAGCGGTAACTGAAAATAGTAAAGTACCTAAATGTGACAAGTTCTAAGACTATAAGGGTGTAAGAATAAAAGTTGTTAAAACTTGTGTAAACTTAAAAAGGGAATAGAATCTAGAAGAAAATATTTTTAAGCTAATATGGAGGTATCATTAATTGATTTAATGTGAAACTATTTAATTTAATTAAGAGAGGTCTATTTAAATAGGTGTAATTCTAAAAAGATTTCTATTACAAAGTTCACTTAGAAAATGAGCAAGAATATTTTTAGAAAATCCCTAAATTGATTTAAGAAAGGAAATATAAAAATTCAAAATAAATATTTTGTGTCTTTTTGTGGACTTTGTATTAAGTAATTATAAAACTATTATATAAAGGGTTAATTAAATACTAGATTAAATAAAGAAAAATAGAAAATTAAAAGAGAAAATTCAAATCCAATTTTTACAAGATTCATAAACAAGTATAAAACTAGAAAAATTATAAAAATGGATCTGAAGAAATTAATTTTAAACACTAAAACTATTTTCTTTTTGGTTTTTCCTAAAATTAAGATGTTTTTAAATTAAAATAATCTACGAATTACCCAAATTAAATAGTAGATAATTTATGGGAAAGATTACCAGAAGTGCTAAATATTATTAGAAATTAGAAAATATACAAATTATACTACTGTTTACAAAAATCTTTTTTAATTAAAACTATTTAATGACTAATATTAACTAATTATTAAATTAAAACTGTTGTTTAATTTAATTAATACTAAATGCAACAGGGAAATTCTAATAAAATATAATGCAAAATACTTTAGGATACAAGGAAATTAAGAAAATATAAAACAGATAAGTACTTTATATGTATTATAAAATTGAGAACATATATGAAAAAAGAAATAAACATACACAACATATATATATTATGAACAATTTATCCACAGGATATGAGAACACTCGGATACACATTTTCATATCACATAAAATTGACATCTTATATATTTAATTTTCCTGAGTTGTATATCCATTCTTAGAGAACTTGTCTTCACTTCAACAGTCAAGACATTATTGTGAACAACTTTCTGGTAGCACAAAAGATACGTATTATTAATAAACATAACTTCCATAATATATGCAATAACAATTTTGCACAGCATTATGGCTTTTCCCTGGTCGACGAAATCACCTGACATGTAATGGTCAAACACGAAGAAGAATGTGCAGGTTATAAATCATGAGGCTTGTAAGATATAAAGCAGGATATGAATTAAGACCGTAACAAGATAGGTCCTACAAGGAGATGGATGGAACGGATAGCAAGAACATAGATTTGTATGTGTGTATACTTTACAAATCTGATAAGCTACAATTACAACCACACATAATAAGTATATGTGCAAGTACTGAAACTAGCAGCCTACAACAGAGAACAAAAACATGGAGCACCATATATGGACCGTCCACACTGAGGTCTATTCAACCCACAGGGGAGAGTGTCTAAAGCGACTACAAACCAATGAGCGGGTCTTAATTCGAACGACATCGAAACTTGTAAGCCTTAGGGTTATATATTGGGGCGCGAGAGAACCCACCACAGTGTATCCTAAAAGTTGGGTAACCTTACAAAAATTCAATGTAAGATTCTGACTAGTTAGAAGGCGAGAACCACGTTCATCAAGAATTTTAACAGGTTCGAGCCTCATTCCAAATACAACACAAATCAGAACACAAAACAAAAGTTTTGACTTCTTGACCAAGACTAAAGGGTCAGAGCTTATTAGACCTCTCCAGCGTTCTGACGAGTCGCAAGAATCTCCATATTGGATCGAGGCGCTCTCGTGAAGTGCTGGTGATAACACTGTTGGTAGTACAGATAGTTAATATAGACAAACGACAGACAACATAACTCGGGAAATTTACAATCACAGTACATAGGTCTAGAACAGGAAAAGCACGCTAACGCCAGAAACAGAAGCACGTAGATAACACGAGGACGGAGAGGGAGAAGACGCGACGCTCCTGGACGCGTATAGACAGGAGGATCGAGAGGGGTACAGGCGCGAGTCCGGCGCGGCAAGGACTCGAGCCCACGGAGGGGAGAGCGCAGTGGTGCAGAGAGGCGCCGGCTAACGTGAGACGGACGCCGAAGAAGAGAAGATGTTGAGCAGACAGAGACATGTGTGAGATGAGTCAAAATAGAGAGGCAGGTCAGGAGAGGAGGAGGAGAGAGGCGCAGCCCTAGATCAATCTCATTGAACAGGACTACAATGTTCTGATAATAGTCAGATGATTCGAAAAAATTCATGCTTGAGAGGGCGCGGAGGTTGTGGAGAAGAGCAGAAACGACGATAACAAGTTGTGGAGAGACGACAGAAGAGCGCGAGAGACGAGGGTTGGGTTTTCTGTATGGGTGGATCACTCTAATTGTGGGATGGACGAGAGGGTTATGTAGAGATGTTATTTATTTGTGTTTGGGACTATATGGTTCTTCATGGATCAGACATGATTCAGAGAGGAATATAATCACAATCTTATATTGCTTTCTTGTATCTATTAGTGTAGTAATCTGGTGTTTTGTACTTTTTTAGAAAATGCCATAGGTGTACTTTTATTGAACTTTGATCTTGATTTTATGAGATGATTTATGTTGTTTAGGCTTTGTATTAAGTTGACTAAATTATTTCTAAATCAACCACTGTTTGACAGTATTGGTATATGGATTTGTGATTGAAAACTTTCGACAGATTAACACTATGATGAGATTAAAAATTTGATTGACTTTTTTATCAAATGACCAATGTTTTATGATTGTTCTAAGATAAATGGCCCTAAATGACATGTCCAAGCGAGAACAAGAACACAAACA